>OVBW01001141.1:0-16503 GCA_900406355.1 Erysimum pusillum | reverse complement strand
GAGGAATTTGGCTTTCTTTTTGTCCATAGTTCTGTTAATGGTTCAAAAGAGAGAAAATTTGTTCAGTATTTTGTAACCAATACTAACTTGGAGGTAGAAGAGGAAGACAAACCTTCAATGTGCCTTGGCTTTCCTCGACATCGCCTAGAAGGAAGCGAAGACCTTGTCCCTTGTTAGATGTAGCAACTTCATGGTATTTCGATATAAAAGACTCGGCTGTTTCTCCAGTGAGATTAATGTACAACATCACCTTTCCGGTCAGGCTCTATATCACCATGAACAACATTAACTTTTACACACATCAACTCATGTCAAATAATCTTGAAATAAAACATACTTATAAAATAAGTTTAAAAGGCATAACATCAACCCATCTATTTAGTATATTATGAACTAACGTAAATGTTTTAAGATCTTTCATAGCATCCTACAATAAGTTACCTTAGTATAAGGGCTGTAAAAGAATTTGATAACATATGGAGTGTTGTTTGGATCTTTGTCAAACACGGTGATAAGTGGAGTGCTGGATTCTTTGATAAATTTCGCCATAACTTCCGAATCGAAATCCTGAATGCACGGAAGTGAATCAAACAAACATTCAACATGCAACATGACCACTCGTCCATGTAATATACAAAGCGAAAAGGCTTCTTTTGTACCTTAGAATCAACAACCAATTCATCAAAGGGTTTATATAGCCTGACTATTGGTCCGACCCCAATGGACTCTCCAAGAGGAAGAAGTTTGGCATCCAAGGTGTGTGCGAAAGTATAGTTAAAGTGAAATTTAGTTTTGTCATCCAAGGTCGCGGAATCATAGTCAGCGCGCAATTTATATGCAGTGGCCAAGAAAGAATTATACTCGGAACCGGATAATTTAGGGAAAACCCCTACCTAAAAGAGCAAAAATAGACATTATTTGATTACCATACATGATTAAAATCATGAAATATATAGTATAGACAAAGCTTAAGCAATATGTTTCTCACTTACCACGAAAAATTTCTTGTCCTTAACAATCTCAATAACATCATTAACTGACTTAATATGTATTGAAGGAAGAGGTTCTTTACTTAGTCTCTTCATGTGAAATGCAATGTTGTCAGTTTTCTTAGGTCCAAGGTACCATTCATGAAGTTTTCCTCGGTATCTGAAAATGATGATTGTTGGTAAATGCTCAATTCCAAGCTGTGTTGCAAATTCTCTGTTTGTTTCCTCACTTGCATCAATCTTGGCAAGAACCACTAGAGGGACGTGATTGCTCAACTTTGACGCAACTTTCTCGTACTGTAAACAAAATATCATTACCCATAAGTCATGGCTACATTAGTTAGACATTTAGTTATTAAAATGTAATCGAACAAACGGTAAAAAGGTTTTTAAAAGTTCTTGGAAAATCATTTTTGAGAAAATGGTGTGATCCTCTCATGCATCTCAAGTTGAATAAAACAACATTGTCTTATATAAAATAATATGAAGATGTTATAAGAGCATCCATTATGAATTTGTCAATGGGTCTCACAACATCTATAAAATAATAATAAAAAAATAGAGAAATTGAGAATCGGTTATTATTTAAAAACCTTTGAGAGACTCTTATGATTATAATTTAATTATACAACTTCACTATATTAAAAATATTAATACTATGTTAATGCGAGAGTTAAAAGAATATATCATCAATGAAATGCCATTACTATATAATTGATTGAAAAGCCATATATATTACCTTAGGAGAAAGCTTGATGGAGTTTGAACCCCTAAAGAAGAACAAAATTTGGATAACCAAATGATGAAGATTAAGTTCAAATAATTTTACATATCTTATACAAAAAAAGTTAAATCGGGCATCTTTAATTTGTGAAAAATCTTATTTTCAAATCACACGACTTAATTTACATAAATTGAATCATTCAAATGATTAAAACAGATCAGCTACGCCAATTTAAGTCAACGCTATAAACACCAGAGAACGGTAATGAAGATAAGAAATTTTTTGCATGCTAATTCCAAAAAAAAAAGACAATAACAAAAATGATAAATTTCACAAAACCCAAATCAACATAAATCTCATAAGTCATAAGTAGTAACAGAAGTGTTAAACTTTTACAATACCGTGAGGTGTAGAAGTTGACAACAATGAAATCGTGCTTGTTGATGGTTTCGGTGAAGTTAGTGTGATCCAATGTCAATACTAACTCCTTCGTCTTCATATGTTCGCTTCTAATAGATGAAGCGAACAACGACAACAAAAGGATCAAGAAAATGGTGTATCCTGTAATGGCCATTAATATCGCGGGCGCTATCTCTCGCTAACAATGTTAGTTAAGCTTTGGTAAGCTTTCCAGGGAAGTTCTTGAAGATATATGTATTTTTCGCCAAGATTCAACGACTTTCACAATAACATTTGCAGCAAAAAATAAGACCCAACAAAATCATAGTCTTAGCAAAATCATATAGTTTTGTCTAAAAAAAAAAACGACCCATAGACATTATAGTCTTAGTAAACTCATGTATGATCGGACGAGTTTCCACGACAGAGAAGTCATACATTATTAAACCTTTGGTTTAATTAATAAAATTAGAAAAAGATTATAAAGTCAAATAGAGAAGCACAAATGAAGCTTCCTTTTAATATTTGCCATCATCATAGATTCATAATTACCCTTTTTAAGTGCTTACTTGGATGTGGCCTAAGGCTCAAAAAATTAGTGGCCTTAATTGTTATTAAGGTTAATTCATTTTCCACTATTATAATTAACATTATAATATATTCAATTTTTATTTCTATATTTATGTATCTACAAACCTTTATATGTTTTTTTTTTAATTTATTTCTTATCTATATCTATAAAGTTAGCTTTTCTCTCTTCTCCTTAAGCCACCTCATCATCTTAATCATCATTTATTATTTAATTTTAAAAATTTATTTATACCATTTCATCATTTCATGTAAAGATTTATATATATATAAACAAGTTTTACAAAAAGGAATATGAAAGGTTTTCCCACAAAAAAAAGGAATATGAAAAGTTTTCTCTTATATTTTATATTATAAAACTAAAAATATAATTGATTAAAAAATAATGAACTTTACTAATTTTCGATTATACTGACTAATATATAAATAACGAGAATAGAACAAAAACAAAAAATTTCGAGAATATAAAATCTATCTAATTTATGCCTCACAAAATTTCCAAACATAAATGAAATAAATTGGGACCAGTGAATTCTCATTTTAAAAACACGTATGAAAAAATAACAATAGAAACAATATTTCTTTAAAAATTTCCAATATGAATTTAAAAATGATGGAATTAAATGAAAAACATAACTAAATGAAATGAACTAAATATAAAGTAAATTATACTAATATGTTAAAATTTAAAATTATTTCATATGAAATACGGAAAATATATAAAATGAAAATTCCGAAATGTATAGAAATAGTCATACCGAGACATCATGTACGTCAATTCCAATAAAAAAAACTTAAAACAAAAATGAACTATAACAATATATAAAGAGTTAATGTAACAAACTAAAATATACACATAGTAAAACTCCCGCGCGTAGCGCGGGTAAGCGACTAGTAGCATTATATATGTATGTATGTTATGGCATTATAAAAATTTAGGCTATATATAATACTCTACGGCCATCCACATAGGATTTAAAACAACCAATCACGATTAGCCACCTCATTAATTATTTTTTAAATAATTTTCTATATTAAAAATATTTATAAAAAGAAAAAAAATGTAACATATAGAAATAAGAAAAATGTAAAACTTTGTTATTGAAAAAAATTATGTAATGGTTTCCAAAATAATAACATATGAAAATAAGAAAAATGTAAAACTTCTTTATTGGAAAACTTACCTAGTAATTTAAAATAATAACATATGGAAATAAGAAAAATATAAATTTGCTAAATTTCAAATGTCAATAAGTGTTAAATCGTTCAAAGATGTTTTAAAAAAAAAAACTTCTAGATTTTTATAGCATCAAAAAAGATAATAGAAAAGTTTCTAAATTCAGAAGTAATAATTTTATGTATAAATAGTCATCTAAAACTCAGAATATAACATAGATACTTGAGATCAAGAAAGAGAAAAATCATTGGAAGAAGTTTTATTGAGATTATTTGCATTAATTAGTGAAAACTTTGGCTAAATGGAATATAACGTTTTGTAGAAGCAATGAAAAGATTGGCGAGAATTAATAATAAAGGTAATTTTCTTAACTTTATTGAAAAATGTTATGAGATTTTGATTTAGTGTTACGAGAGCACATTAGGCTTATCAAAAAAGGAATGAAATGATCATTAAGAATGAAATTTATGATCATTATAAAATTTATGATCACCACAAAATTCAGAATGAAATGATAACAATGTGGGGATTATAGATGAAACTTATGATCATTAAGAAAATTCAGGAGTCAAAAATATTTTTTTTGGTTATTCGTGATTGTATTTTTTTAAATGTAGTCAGCGAATAAGATGTTATTGGTATTAATACATTAAGGCTATGAATGGGGACACAACCCGCACTCCAATAGTGCAAAAATATCGACATATATATGTATATTTTCGTTACTATTAGAACCACACCGCACTTCTCCCACAATTATGTAAATATCTACATATATATGCAAAGATCTTCTCAGCAGTCTAAAGACAAAAGACAAATGTGCCTCAACAATCAAACAAATCCGACTTCAAGTTCAAATCTTTGCAATGGTAATAGAGCAACAACACACACAAAGCATGATCCTGATTAGTGGTGTTAAAATTGGTAAATCCACTCCATTCAACCCCATTTAAGTTTCCACCCCATTAATCCTTATCTATTTAACCCTATTTATTTTTTTTTATCCATTTAAACCCATTTAGACTAATATGATAACCAAAAAAATATATCAATAGAATATTTTTGTTGTTATAATACATACAATATAACCAATAACTATTTAATTAATAATTTAAAATATACCGATGATTATTTATTTTTAAAATTTAATTAATAAATAATTCTATACAATATATAATTGCATTTATTATTTTATTTGATAAATAATTATATAATTACATTTATTGATTTATAAAAAATATTTGCTTACTTAATAAAGTGTTAATTACCTTTTGAGTTTTTCCCAGCTTCAAAAACCAATATTTGGGTGTTGAAGAGACAAAATCAGAGCCAACGAGAGAAAGTCCCTCATTGTTTTTTACTGTGTTTTCTGTCTCTACACTATATATTAACGATCATGATCACCAATTCACCATTCACCAAACATGTGTATGTATCAATGTGAAACAAAACTGAGCATCACGACAAGACATCTTCCTTTAGGATCTACTAGCTAACTCAAGGCTTTAGTTAATTGTCAGTAACATCATAATTGTCACAAACACCAAACACTAAACTGAAATGGTCAAACACCAAAGAAAAGAAACACTCACAATAGGAATCCTTTACAAAAGGAAAAAAATCATAAACAATTCCATAAAACGAAATCTTTTTCAAGCGAATAGATCAATTGAAGCAAAAACGATGGACAAACCAAAAGAGAATAAACATTTTTTTTTTAAAACAATTTGGCATCAACAATAACTAGAAAAACAACATAATTGTGAACTATCATTCCACATAATTTTTTGGTGGTGTTTTTGGTTAAGAGGTTGAAAAGAGTTTTTTAGAGGTTGACCAATTAACATGTAGCTTTCGTGATTTGCAGTGAAATGCGCTCATACATATCTCCCAAAATGTGTTATGATCTATGAGAATGGTGAATGGAATAATTTGCATGAACATATTATCTGCGCCATCCAAAATGAATCAGAAGAAAATGAAATAAGCATTTAAGTTGGATTTTGGATTTCATGCACATATGCATACATACTTGTTTTCATTTTTTTTTTCATATGCATATATATTAGACTTGGGAACATTGGAGGCAAATGTTTTGTGCCCAGAAATTTATAATCTTTTCTAATTTTTGGGTCGGGTTGGATCGTGGGTTAGACTTTAACGTGTCTGACTATTGTGTCGTGAGAACTCGTACTATACTATATAAGTTTACTAAGACAATAATGTCGTTGGGTCTTTTTTTTTTGTTTGTACTATATTATATGATTTAATTAAGATTATGATTTCGATTGGTCTTTTTTTAAGCTGCAAGAATTGTTGTGAAACTCTATTGAATCTTGACGAAAAATAATATATATCTCCTAGCTAGACCTTCCATAGAAAGCTTAACATTGTTAGAAAAAAATTAAAACAACGACAATGGCGATCAGTGGATACACTTTGTTTTCGATCTTTGTGTTGTCATTCTTCGCTTCGTCTATTAGAAGCCAACAGACGGAGACAAAGGAGTTCATGTTGACTTTGGATCACACTAACTTCACCGAAACTATAAACAACCACGTCTTCATTGTCGTCAACTTCTACGAATCATGGTATTGTTGCACGTTATGTTATTTGAATGATATTATCTACTGTAAACTGAGTTATTTGATTTGAAATGCTGACTTTTGCGCATATTATTTTTGCGAAAAAATGCTTGATTTAACTTTTTCTGTAAATATTTGATCTTAATCTCCGTATTTTGTTCTCCTTCAGGTGTAAAAACTGCAAGGAGCTTGCTTATGAGGTAATATATATGGGCTTTCATTTCACTTAAAAACTGTAGATGACACATTATACTATGCGCAAATAAAATCTCATTCAATTTTGCAAGTAATAATTAAAT
Organism: Erysimum pusillum; assembly: GCA_900406355.1. Classification (NCBI taxonomy): domain Eukaryota; kingdom Viridiplantae; phylum Streptophyta; class Magnoliopsida; order Brassicales; family Brassicaceae; genus Erysimum; species Erysimum pusillum. Next base: position 9,742 of record OVBW01001141.1, on the reverse strand, counting down.
TATAAAAATGTTAGTTGAATATTGTTAATTGTGTTTAATCCGGATTTTACTTCGGTTTATTACAGATTTTTAGGTTTTAGAAATATTTGTTTATAAATAACATTATTCAAAGTGAAATATTATGTAAGAGAGCGGATACTGTATATCAAACAAATATGAAAAGGGAAATAATTTAATTTGATTAAGTAATAATAGCATCTTTGTTATAATGTTTTACAAAATTTAATGTTTTTAATCTAATTGTTTATGAGATGCATGAGAGAATGACACAACTAAAACACATTTTTAAAAATGACTTCTCAAATAATGTACAGAGGATAGGATTAACTATTTGTCTAATGCATGTAGCCGTGACTAAAATGGGTGATGATAATTTGTTTACAGTATGAGAAGGCTGCATCAGAATTGAACAGTCACGTTCCTCCGGTGGTTCTCGCCAAATTTGATGCTAGTACAGAAAGAAACAAAGAACTTGCAAACGGGTACAAGATTACGTATTTCCCAACGATCAAGATTTTTAGATACGGTGGAAAGCTTCTTGAATCTTACAATGGACCTAATAAAGCTGAAAACATTGAATTGCACTTGAAGAGACAAAGTAAGAAACCTATTCCTTCATTAGAGATTAAGTCAGTTGATGATGCTACTAAGATAGTTACTGACGAGGAGATTGTTGTGGTAAGTCTTAACACATATTCCTTTTAATTTGCCTCTATTTAATTATCATGTATGGGTAGTCAACTAATGTATATATTTTTATTGTTTTAGGTTGGCATTTTTCCTAAATTATCTGGCTCTGAGTTTAATTCTTTCTTGATGATTGCTCATAACTTGGGCTCTGACTATGATTTCGCACACACCTTGGATGCAAAACTTCTTCCTCGTGGAGAGTCATCTGTGACAGGACCTATAGTCAGGCTATTCAAACCCTTTGATGAATTTGTTGATTTCAAGGTAAAGTATAACCTCTATAAATTAATATATACAGTATTCGATAACTTGATCTATTTATTTTCTGTTTCAAATTAATTTTTCGATCCAATTAACATATCAATAAATTAATAAAATATTATAGTTCCAATTTAGAGGTTTTTACATTGTCTATTGCATGGATGAGTGGTCATGTTACAGAATGTTTGTTTGATTTACTTATGTATGTTCAGGATTTCGATGAGAAAGCTTTGGAGAAATTTGTCAAAGAATCTAGTTTTCCACTTGTCACTGTCCTTGACAAAGATCCAAACAACAACCCATTTGTAAACATGCCTTATGCTAAGGTAAACTCATTGTGAGAATTACCAAAGATCTTAAATCCATTACCAATGTAACCAATTTATGATTTATATACTACAAAGATGGTTTCACTTTGCATGTTTCAATTATAGATTTTTTTTTGGAAATGAGTTGAGGCATAAAAGTTAATGTTCTACATGGTGGTGTTATAGAGCATGACTGGAAAAGTGATGTTGATCATGAACTTCACTGGAGAAGCAGCGGAGTCTCTTAAATCAAAGTACCGTGAAGTTGCGACATCCAACAAGGGACAGGGTCTTAGGTTCCTTCTAGGTGATTCTGAGGCTAGTCAAGACACATTGAAGGTTAGTGTTCCTTTTCTATTTCCATGTTAGTTTTGTTTACAAATTAATTTTTTCTCTTTTGTAAACTATGAACAGTTCTTTGGACATAGAGAGAGCCAAATTCCTCTCATCATCATCGAGACTTATAAGTTAAATTACCTAAAACCAAATGTGGAGGTTAACCAGATTGAATCATGGGTCAATGACTTCAAAGATGGAAAACTTGTCCCCCACAAAAAGGCTTCACTAGAAATGAAGTCAGCTTATGATATTGCTGCTGATGTTATTGTTGACAATATTTCTGATAATAAAGTTGTTGTGGTAAGTATCAAACATATTCATTTTCTTTTGCATCTCTTCCATGAATTTAATCGTGTATGGTAATCAAGTAACATCTATTTCTCTTGTTTTAGGTTGGCATTTTTCCTAAATTATCTGGCCCCGAGTTTGATTCTTTCTTGGCCACTGCTGAGAAAATGCGCGCTGAATTTGATTTCGTACACACTTCGAATCTCAAATTTTTTCCTCGTAAAGAGCCATTTCTGACAGGACCTATAGTCAGAATACTCAAACCCTTTGTTGAATATTTTGCTGATTTCAATGTACGTAACAAACTTTTTCACATTGTATATTACTTGGATGAGTGGTCTTGTTATATTGTATATATTGTTTTGCTGAGTGTTTGTTTTTGCATCCAGGATTTTAATGTGGAAGCTCTGGAGAAATTTGTCAAAGAATCTAGCATTCCACTAATCACTGTCTTTGACAAAAACTATCCAAACAACCAACCATATGTTATCAAATTCTTCGAGAGCTCTCGTATTAAGGTAGAGTTACCAAAGATCTTAATCTCATTAAGTTGTACTTCATGATGGATTTATGTTATGCCGTTCACTTTTAATAGATATTATGGTTCATTTATAGATGATCTAGAGATGACTTGATGTGTAAAGTTAATATAGCTCATGGTAGTATAGAGCTTGGCTGAATTCTATTTAATTTGGCTATAGAAATGACATATTAGCTCAACCTGGACTATAATGTCTACAATTTTCGTTTTGAATATCATAAATAAAAGCTTACACAATCCTCATTGATTTCATTATACCATCTTCTTTTTTTTTGGTTTTGATGGTGGGTAACATTTTGAGTTTCAGGTGATGTTGTACATGAACTTCACTGGAGAAGGAGCTGAGTCTCTAAAATCAAAGTACCGTGAAGTTGCTACATCCAACAAGGGACATGGTCTTAGCTTCCTTCTAGGTAATGCTGAGAACACCCAAGACGTATTCGAGGTTAGTCTTCCTCGTCTATCTCCAGATTAGTAATGTTACTAAATCCTAACATATTTCTCTCATTTCTAAACCATTAACAGTTCTATGGACTCAACGAGAGCCAAGTTCCTCTCATCATCATCCAAACCATTGACAAAAAAAAGTACCTGAAAGAAAATGTTGAGGTTAACCAGATTGAATCATGGGTCAATGACTTCAAAGATGGAAAACTTGTGGTCTACACAAAATCTCAACCTATCCCAACTGTAAACAACGAGCCAGTAAAGGTTGTTGTTTCTAAGAGCCTTGACGACATGGTCTTCAATTCTGGAAAGAACGGTGAGTTACATAACATAAATTACATCACAAATCAAAAAACATTTGTTGGTAGCAAAAGCTTATAAACATTACATATATAATTTACATTGCATACATGCATTAAATCACTAATGCATAGATATATATTTGTAGTCTTGCTTGAGTTCTATGATCCAAAGTGTGGACCTTGCCAAAATATTGCTCCAATCCTGGACGAAGTCGCTGTCTCGTACCAAAGCGATCAAAGTATAGTCATAGCTAAGCTAGTAAGTCCTTTATTTTTCCTTTACGTTTGAGAGTATGTGTTCTTGATCCTATATGGTTTATCTTAACCGGAATCTTACTCTTGCACTTGTCTAGGACATAACCGCAAACGACTTCCCACGTGATATCTTCAATGCGAAGAGCGTCCCGTCGATTTACTTCAGATCAACGAGTGGAAATATTGTTGTTTACGAAGGACACAAGACTAAGGAAGATATCATAAGCTTTATTGATAAGTACAAGGACAAGGTTGGAGAGCTTAAGACGGAGGCCAAGGACGAGCTCTGAAAAGAGAAGTGTGTCTAGGTCCATATTTCTTATGCCACATGTTTTAATATGATTAACATACAGCAATTTTATACCTTCTTAGCAAAAAAAAAAAGAAAAAGAAAAGAGAAGTGTGTGGTTTTTTTTGTTAATTTTATAGTAATTTGCTTTTTTAAAACAAAGAAAATCAATGAAATAAACACTGATATATATATATCTACTCATACTTAATAAAATGGGTTTTGGATGGAAAAAAAAAATTAGCGGCAATAATTAACTAGTTATTGTAATTTTATTATTTAATTAGAATTTAAATAATAAATAAAATTATGTTAATCATATTAAAACATGTGACATATGAGGTTATATGGTATGAGCAGTACCAGATGTCAATAATCAATAACATTGAAAAAAAATGTTTTATGGCATATATTAAATATAGGTATGAAGCTCAAATCTTAAATCACGCATTTCCCAAAATACCAAAGTAGTTTGAAAGAAATGCATCCCAAAACACTTGTCATCATCTCCGTAGAGGGCTGCTCCATCGCAGTAAACTTTAGCAGCTAATGTACCGAAAACAAAAGATCCAAAAGAAATATTTCCGACAACAATATTGTGGTTAACTCCAAAATGCTTTGTCCCAAAAAGATATGCAGCCATTGTGACGGAGAATGAAGTCAAGGCTCCGCAGAAGACTCTGATCACTGACGTGCTGACAAAGAGAGATGTCGGAGTGGATGAGGAGGAGGAGAAACGAAGCTACCATATAAGGCTACCAGTGAAGTCGACATAGAAACCGAGCTTGATGACATGTATTTGCTCATGTAGTGAATAAAATAAAATAATTATTAGCATAATGATAGAAAATTAAAAAAAAAAAATACTAGAATAAACATAAAATTTCCGAGAAATTAGAGTATAAATAATAAAGAAAGTGTCGATTTGTCAAAGGTTATTCAATGAATAAGACCAAACACATCGAAAATATGCAGCATATGTTATAATTGTAAATACAAGGTCAACGTAGTTCTATTATTAAGGAATAACTAGAGGAAATCTCAAGCATCACGCGAATATAATTATATTAATATTATTGTTATATGTTATATATGAAATAAATAATCATATTTTATGATATATTTTATAAATATTTTTGGGTATCTTTTTATATCAACTAAGACTGAAAATGACTAATGTATATAAAAAAAAAATGAGAAGACATGAATACTAATATACTAATATGTATTGTATTTATAATATTTAGCATCTATTAGTGGAAAACAAATTTAGTGAAGTTAGCTAATGAGAATTTTAACAATTGAAAATGTGGCTAAAATTTGCCAATTTTTTTGTACGAAAATTTTTTTACCTTTCCAAACACAATATTTTGGACAGCGACGATTTTCCTCATATGGTCACGTACCATGCTCTTGTCAATGTCCCTGTACTTTTCTGGGATACGCTCCTAAATTTTATCGATTGTTCGGGCAGAGATTTTAAGTGAGTTTTGTCTTTTCCTAGCACATAATTTTTTTTTGGGCTTGTGTTTTGAAATTATTAGTGAGGTTGATGCAATTTTGTTCACAATTCGTTGTGTGGTGGGTTATAAATGACTCAAATTGTGTTAGATTGTAAAGGCGGTTGATTTAAGAGTTTGATGAAATTTATTTGGCGAGATGGAAACAGTAACCAATTAGGTTTCAAATCGTAAAGGCGAAAATGTGTGTGTGGCTTATTGAATTGGATCTAGTTTGTTCTTAAACATGTTGTCCAAACTCAGCCTTGATTTGGTTTTCACAATTTTTTTGAATCAGTAAGCCATGAAAAGGTTTAAGAATGTGTTGTTGTTTTGTTAATCCCAAATTATTTAAAAGTAAAAATTTTATTCTCTTTCGATATGTTCATTGTTTTTGCTTCAATTAATCTATTTTCTTGAAAAATATATCGTTTTATTCAATTTTTTTTTGATTTTTTCCTTTTGTAAAGGGTTCCTACTGTGGATGGAAAGAGTCTCGATTTGCATCGGCTTTTCAAGGAGGTCACATCTCGAGGTGGTCTTTAAAAGGTAACAAGTTCATAGTGCATGCCATTGAACATGAAGTTTTTTTGTTTTATTAAAATATTATACAAAATCATTTTGATTCTAGGTGATCGAGGATCGTAACTGCCAAGAAGTGATTGATGCATGCAAGTTTAGGATGACAGTAAATGCATCATTTGCTTTAAGGAAGTATCTTAAAATGCTCTATGGATTAGAACATATATATGTATTACTTCCAAGCTCCATTTCTTATCTTGTTTCAAGCTCATTCAAGGAGAAAGGTACAAAACTACCAATCATGTTTACTTATCTCTCTCATTTTAATTCTCTAAGTAGGTTCGGGATCAATATAAATGTTCATCCTTTTTTTTTTAGCAAAAGCATTGAAGCGTCTTATAAAAAAATCCGAAAATCTTGGAATAGGTACTTAAATATTGATTTTTGCCTCCATAAAAGATCCATATTTCTAGCAAAAAAATTCACTACCATTTTCCAATGATTCCTTGCTTATATCCACTTTATTTGAGTGTTGTCATTTTTCTTATGAAACATTCAGACCCTCATAACCTTCAACCTAGCGTCAAGGTTACTGCGATCACTGATGGGAAATTCGAAAGTGGTTATATTGTAACCATGAAGGCTCAGAAGTCTTCAAAGGAGTGCTTTACCACACTCCTCAAACTCCTCCTGAAACTAAAAGATGCAAGAAGATATCAAATTCCTCCTCGAGCAATCTTTCTAAATCTGATAGGAAGGTAACACAAGAAAAGGATTGAATTAAACTAACATTATGACACTAAAATACATTTTTAAGTTTCTTTTTTTTGTCAACACATTTTTAAGTTTCATTTATCTCAAATGAGATTTAATGGATTTGGTTTATGATTTTAAACAGGTTTATCAAGAGAAAGGCCTTGAGGATGTGAATTCTGGTGCGGCCGAAACTACAGAATCGGTCGATGCAGCTGCAAGTACAAGTGGAGCAAAGACTTCAGATTGGGCAGGTCTGTAAGTGTTGATTTGTTAAGGTGGTTCAGTATTGTGTCTTCTCTTTTTTTTGTTGTAACTTTATATCTTTGTTATGAGAACTTTCGTTTAATAATAAGTTGTAGAACTAGCCATAGATTAAGATGCGAAATCTTGACAACTCTTTCAATAAAATGACTTTTTCTTTTCTTTATTATATTATTTATAAGATCTTAAATACTAACTTTATGCTTCAAGAGTTAAGTTAAATCGTCATAACAATATAACATTGTGATTCTCAATCCTTAATAAGTCGAGACTCCAAGTTAGAACACATTAACTAGCATGAGACATGTCCAGTTGAGTTTTGATTTTTAAACGTGGGTTGGTTTTCAAATTTATTAAATTTTCAAAGTCTAAAATTCATATTCAAACGTGGGTTTTAGTGACGAAAAACGGCTAATAAAGTTTTATTGAATTTTATGTTTAGTTAGAATTTTAGTTGGTTTAGTAGCCAATTTGATAGAAATCATTAGAAATTAACAGTCATGTGGATATAATCTGAAATTCAAAATTACTAGTGAATATGTCAAACTTTTTAAAAAAGTGTAGCTACCTCAAAAGTTCTAATTTAATAGAGTTAAAACTATGAGCAATATTCATTTGGATATAGAAAAATGTCCTTTGCACTATAATTTTTCTATTATCCTCCAATCATCTATTTTTGTGTATCTACACTTTTTTTTTTTTGGATTAAATGGATCTTAACAATAATCATTTTAACATCCAAAATTCTTCTAATTATCCTTTCAACTATCCAAATCGCAACAATTATCAGTTTCAAATTCAATCTCCTAACCAACCTTAAAATATACCAAATTATTGTTTTCTACCAAATTTCTTCATATTGTCATGGGCTGGCTGCGTAAACCCCCCTATACAATAGTCATTTGTTCAAAAAAAAAATTCTATATTAAAGATCGATAATGCAATATTCATCTCAAATACCTCCTTATTATTATATTATGAAGAGACATGAAAATATTATGAATTGTTATTAAATATGTAATGATAAATCATAAAAGAAAATAAAAAATTGAATGGGTAAAGTGTTGTATATTTTTTTTTTTTGTATGAATGCTAAAATTTTATTCAAACAAAAGACCATGATACATTATATGCAACCTTTTAATAGAAGCATTTAGAAATTTTGAACAAGGAATTTCAAAATTAAGAACATGAACCTATCGAAATGTTGTATTTTATTAAACAAAATTATTATAGATTATAAAAATTAAATAAATGGTAAAGTATTAGATAAATGAACTTTGATAGGGTAAAAGGTCCACCTAAACGTGAATGAAATTTGCTAAATTATGTAGGGAATATACACTAACTAACGTCGTTTTTGAAAAGAATAGAGTAAATAACATTCACCCGGCCCAAATAGTTCATGTCTCCCATATACTCAATTACCCTCCTCAATTGGCCCGACAAACACATCTACCCTCTCACTTTATTTTTCTTTCTCTTTTCTCTCTCTCCCTCTCTCCCCTCCCTCTTTCTCTCTTTCTTCTGAGATCCAAATATTTCCATCTCCCTATCCCTCTCTCTCTCTTCCATTCCTCCTCTACTTTCTCTTGATGTTGTTGGAGAGAGACACATGATGTGTTGGGGTATTAGAAAGAGGGAGGGAGAGAGAGAGACATGTGATGGTAATCGCCTTGTTCGGTTTCGTTTTCGCCGTCATCTCTCCCTTCACCGGCGCTCAATCCTTATTAAAATTGAATAAGCTGATTTTGATAAACAGGAACATCTATTGATCAAGGAATCATGTCTTTGGTAATGGTGCTTGCGCTTGTGCTGACGTATCTCATCCATCTTCAGGATGCATCTTCCTCCTACACCTTTTTCTAATTTTCTTGTAAAGCACGTGTTATTTTTATAAAGCACGTGTTATATTTCAAAATTACATTTATATAGAAATAAACTACATGTTCTAGAACATAATAGCATGATAGTCAATCAAAACACTTGTAATTTCTTTTAAAATCATGCATAATGTTTTCCAATTATATATGATCGTAAAGAAATATCACGCTATTTTATTTTATAACACATCATCTGAAATCTCTTTCTCCCTCTCTCTTTCTTTCTCCCTTTCCCATATGTCTCTCTCTTTATTTCTCAAAAAAACGCATGTTATTTTTCAAAATTACATTTCATAGAAATAAACTACATGTTCTATAACATAATACCATGAAATTCAATCAGAACACTTGTAATTACTTTTAAAATCAGATTTAATGTTTTCCAATTATATATGAGCTTAAAGAAATACCACGTTATTTTGTTTTATAACATATCATTGAATTCTATTAGGGGAAAGACAGTGATATTTGTAAAACGCATGCACAATAGAAACACATGCATATATGTAGTTGAGTCCAAACCCTTAAATTACATGCGTTTTCCAGAAACCCCATCATATCACTTTCACACCCCTACGTCTATGTGTTCCCTATACCAGGCACACCTATTGTCTGACACCAAAATATCCCCTTCCAACGTTGAGGGTATTATCGTCCAAAATCAGCCAAAGTAAACGTCATTTTGCAAAGTTTCCTGCACCATGGTTATTTTACCAAATACTTTGTCAAATTAGGCTATCTACTAATATTACCCAATTATGTATATGGGTCATATATATCATAAGTCATAACCCTAGTACAATGTTAATTAAACTTAGTAATCATTTACTACTTGGGCCAAATTAATGAAAGCCCATTTTAACGGGTCATTCTTCGGCTGAAAAACAACAATTATAGATAGGCCCATACAATGCATATGCCAAAATGGCGCCAATATTTCCCGCCTAATCGACGAGAAAACCCCAATAAACGAGTGTATTGTGTGCCCTAACTCCGTCGCCGGAACAATAGAGACAGAGAGAGAGAACAAAAATGGCGGGAGAAGATTCCGATAACCAGCCGTCGTCACCAGCTTCACCATCTTCCGCTGGATTCAACACA
>OVBW01001140.1:0-12528 GCA_900406355.1 Erysimum pusillum | reverse complement strand
TGCTCATCTGTGAACAATGGCTCTTGCACAAGTCACCACAGAACCAAAACGAAAAACCATATCTCCTTATGATCTCTCATCAAACGACAATCCCGGGGCCGTAATCTCTCAACCACTGCTTAATGGTACAAACTATGACGAATAGCCCATCAATTTCCGTATGGCACTTAGCTCGCGCAAGAAGTTTGGCTTCCTTGACGGAAGCATTCCAAAACCAGCAGATGATTCTCCAGACCTCGAAGATTGGATCGCTAACAATCATCTATTGGTGGGTTGGATTAAACAAACAATCGAACCCAAGATACGCTCATCTATATCTACTCGTGAAATTGCTAAAGAACTTTGGGACATCATTAAGAAACGATTTTCAATCAAGAGTGGAGCAAGACTACAACAATTACGCAATTCATTGGCAACTTGCAAACAGAATGGATCAGCATCGATGATTACTTCGGAAGACTAACAAAAATTTGGGATGGTATTTCTGAATGTATGAACTCCAAACACTGCACCTGTGGTAAGTGTGAATGTGATCTCAATACAGCGCATTAACAAGAACGTGAAACACTGAAAATTCACGACTTCCTCTCCGGTCTTGATGAATCCACTCATGGTGTTATAAGATCTCAAATATGCGCCATCTCAACGCTTCCTGATCTTGATAGTGTTTATCAAACCATTGTTCAGAACGAAACACTTCGTTCAAACGTTTCTCAGACATCCACAGTGATGAGCTTTGCCTCTCACATATCATCATCTACTCTCTCCAATCGGCCTGATTCTATTCGAACACAAGAAGTGTCTCGCCAAACCATCGGAGGAACATCACGTCCTCCAAACAAAGATCCCACACGAAAGTGCACCGGCTGCGGAAAGATGGGTCACGAAGTCAGCTCTTGTTTCAAGGTTGTTGGATACCCTGAATGGTGGGACGATCGCAAGAATACTCGCAATCCTCCACTCGGTCGTGGTCGTGGCACATCTCCTCAAGCTAATACCACACAGATCTTTGGCGCTAACTCAACATCAATTCATGAAACTTCATTCCTCTCTGACACAGATCGCCAAGGTTTAAGTGGTGTTACTGATGAACAATGGAACATCATCAAACGTTTCTACAATGATAAACAAAACTCAGATCGGTTAAGTGGTAAGGAAAATTCAATTTCATGGATTTTAGATACAGGTGCAACACACCACATGACTGGTCGGGCTGATTTACTTGAAGATACTCGTCAAATTACTCCTGTTTGGGTTAAACTACCAAACGGCCGTGACTCTCTTGCCTCTAAACAAGGCATCATTAGTATTTCACACAGACTTACATTGAACAATGTTTATCTTGTTGATGGATTTGACACTAATCTCATCTCTGTTGGCCAGCTGGTAACTGATAATTTTTTGGTGGGACAGGTCATTGATAAAATCTTGATTTTGCAGGACCAAACCTCGAGGACGCTGATTGGAGTTAGTAAACGAGTGGGAGAGGGGCTTTATCAACTCCGAGAGATTGAAATCGTGACATCTTTGCAGACAAGCGTACGAGATGAATTTGTGTTGTGGCATCAACGTTTGGGTCATCCCTCTTCTAAAGTTCTTGGAATGGTTCCTATAATTCATGGTGTTAGTAATAGTAGTGAGCTTTTACTTCATAATTGTGATGTTTGTCTTAAAGCAAAACAAACACGACAAAGTTTTCCCATCAGTTTGAATAATGCGAATGCAGCTTTTGATTTAATACATTGTGATTTATGGGGCCCGTATCGTACTATGACATTCTGTGGATCACGTTATTTTCTGACAATTGTTGATGACTACTCTCGAGCAGTTTGAGTTTATCTCCTACCTAACAAAGCCCATGTTGGACGACATCTTACCGATTTTTTGGCCTTAATCGAACGCCAATTCTCCAAGAAAATCAAAACTATTCGCAGTGACAATGGGACAAAATTCATGTGCTTATCCGATTTTTTTCACAAGCAAGGCATCATTCATGAGACATCATGTGTTGACACACCACAACAGAATGGCCGTGTTGAGCGTAAACATCGTCGTATCCTGAATATTGCTCGTGCATTACGTTTTTATGCTGCTCTTCCAGTAGAATATTGGGGAGAATGTGTTTTAACGGCTGTTTATCTCCTCAATCGCACTCAATCTCAACTTTTGGCTGGCAAAACACCCTATGAATGGCTATATGGTCGTACTCCATCTCTCAATCATCTGCGCATCTTTGGTTGTTTGGCTTATGCTCACAACACGAATCACAAAGGTGATAAATTTGCTTCTCATAGCAGGAGAGGCATATTTCTTGGTTATCCATCTGGCAAGAAAGGATGGAAATTATATGATCTTGATGAAGAAGTCATATTTATGTCTCGAGATATTGTCTTCTCCGAAGAAACATTTCCTTTCACAATAAAACTTAATTCCCCTGCTTGCGCTGACTCGCCTCTTCCATCTACCACCACGAGTCTTGCTGCTGCTACAGATGAAGATCCGCTTCTAGTGTCAGAAGCAGCTCCACCTTTAGCCACGTCACCCCTTACGTCTGTTACAGACTCAGGTTCGGAAAATACAATCCCTGCCACCACTGTTGAATCCGCTTCGTCTTCATCTACGCAACCAACAATGGATGTTCCCATCACTTCTTTTGAACCATCCGTTGTTGTCGATACTCAACAATCTGATGCAGCACAACCCGCTTCAGATGACCTCCTTGGAAAAGGAAAACGGAAGAAATTTGCTTCAGTCAAACTCCGCGACTATGTTGTTGAAACTACTTCTCTCTCGGATCCCTCTCTCCTCGCCTCAAACTCAGATCAGTCGTCTTCAGGTACACCTTATCCCATCTCTAATAACGTATCATGTGATCGATTTTCTTCTAATCATCGCAGCTATTTAGTCACTCTTACTACAAATGTTGAGCCGACAAATTTTACGGAAGCAATGAAAAACTATGTTTGGAAAAAGGCTATGGGATCTGAGGTAACAGCACTTGAAATCAACAAAACTTGGGACTTAGAAGAGCTTCCGCCTGGTAAGAAAGCACTGGATTGCAAATGGGTATATCGAATCAAGCTCAACTCCGACGGGACGATCGAACGATATAAAGCTCGCCTTGTTGTGATGGGAAATCATCAAAAAGAGGGTCTTGATTATAAGGAAACATTCGCTCCCGTTGCCAAAATGTCTACGGTTCGACGGCTTTTAGACATCGCGGCTAAACAAAACTATGAAGTGCATCAGATGGATGTCCATAATGCTTTTCTTCATGGTGATCTTCATGAAGAAGTTTACATGAAGTTACCTCCGGGATTCGCTAAACCAGGTGATACACGTGTTTGTCGTTTGAAGAAATCTTTGTATGGTCTTAAACAGGCACCACGATGTTGGTTCGCGAAACTCGCAGATGCGCTTGAAAAATATGGTTTCAAGCAAACTCGATGTGACTACTCTCTCTTCATCTACATCAAAAACGGCATCAATCTTCGCATTTTGGTTTATGTCGATGATCTCATTATTTCTGGCAATTCTCCTGCCGCTATCAAGTCCTTCAAAGACTACCTCAACACTTGTTTTCACATGAAGGATCTTGGCTTTCTTAAGTATTTTCTTGGCATCAAAGTTGCTCGTACTCCTTCGGGTGTCTATCTAAGCCAACGAAAATACGCTACTGAGATTGTAACAGAGGCTGGTCTTCTCGGTTGCAAACCGTCTGGTTCACCAATTGATCAGAAGCATCGCTTGGCACTTGCTGATGGTCCGTTCCTATCAGATCCTGAAACTTATCATCGCTAAGTGGGACGTCTAGTTTATCTGGCCAACACTCGGCCTGATCTCACATACTCTATCCACATTCTTTCTCAATTTATGAAAGAACCTCGAGCTGAAAATTGGATGGCTGCCATTAAAGTTATTCGATATCTTAAAGGGACACTTGGTCAAGGTATTCTTCTAAGTGCAGCTTCTCCTATGCATTTCACGGGATGGTGTGACTCTGACTATAATGCTTGTCCGTTGACGCGACGATCTCTTACTGGTCGAATTGTACAATTTGGAGATTCTCTCATTTCCTGGAAGACAAAGAAGCAGGATGTCGTTTTAAACTCATCCGCAGAGGCTGAATATTGCGCAATGTCTGAAATTACTAGAGAACTTAAATGGCTCAAGGCACTTCTGTTGGAATTCGGCATTGCTCATGACAAACCGATGTCAATCTTCTGTGACAGTGCTAATCCAGTTTTTCACGAAAGACGAAGCATATTGAAAAAGATTGTCATCTAGTTCGGGACGAAATTGTTAGTGGTACAGTCTTTGCATATCATTTATCGACTAAAATGCAACTTGCAGACATCCTCACAAAAGCATTGGGCAAAGCGGAGTTCGACGCATTTCTTGTCAAGTTGGGCGTTCAAGACTTACACGCTCCAACGTGAAGGAGGGTATTAGAATATATTCTATATCTGTGAAATTGTATATTTTTCCATTCTAGATATGTTAATATCTCCTTAGAATTAGGAAATCTATTCTTGTATAAATACCTTACTCAATGTTTTGAGAATTAATAAGATCGTATATTCATTCTCTAAACTTCTCAGGAGGACTCGTCTTGTGTGTTATATATATGTCTTTCTCAATAACGTGATCCCTCTAGGCTCTGGAACTCGTATTACGCTCTAAGTTGCTAGTTGTAACATTTTGAGTAGATATGAGCTTCCCGTATATATATGTATGATTTGATATGTATTTGTACGTTCTGTTTATTATTCGTAAAATCATATCATATTTCAAGCCTTATAAAGAAAGAATTGAAATTTTCCAATTTTATTATCTCACATGATATATTGAAATGACATGTTATTGGAGTTTTTCTGCCAACGCACATACATGACAATGAATTTGTCATATACTCCCTCTGTTCTTTTTTATTTGATGTTCTAGTTTTTCAGATATAATAAACAACTCTATTAAAACACATTATTTTTTGTAATTTTTGATTTCCAACAACTCTAAACCAATAATATTTAGTTATTTCTCTTGAATTCAATAATTTATTTTTAACAATTGTACATATAAATGTGAGAAAATCCATCTTTTTTAAACCAAATATTTTCAACAAACATCATATATTAAAGAACGGAGGGAGTAATATTTAATTTTGATTTTAAACTTAAACCCTTTTCATTTTAGTAAAATATTTACATTCTTAAAAAAGAAAGAGTAGTTAACAAATATACAATCAACTTTTATCTAACTATTAACCAAGACCAAAAAGTTTAAATGAATTTTTGGTAATACCATTGTAAACCTAGCAAAATTTGAATCTTTAAATTATTGCTTAGCTGCTTCTACTTAATGACGGCGTCAACCTAAACATAATCCACAAAAAACATAAAGCTAAAACAAGATGTTCGAAGAAGAACAAAATCAACCACAAATGATATAACGAATCTGCAATGCAGCTAACAAAATCTTATGTAACAAGCCAAGATATCTCTCAAAGTGATAAAATAATTGTTTTAATAATAAATTTAGAGTTGATTACAAATAGAACAAATAATAAACAAAAATTGATTATATATGACGAGGTGCGCAGTTGAAAGATGTTTCTTTGAAAGGTTATTAGACCACGTGAACTTGTGTACCCGAACCATCAATCACCGATGAACTTTTTACGAAATAGTATTATAAAGGTAAGTAGACGACCTAACGTTAGTTTATTTATTGTCCTGATTAGCAGACGAGCAGTTACACAGCTGCTTCAACCACGTAATCTATTTGTTGGGTGTGAAGAAAAATGGTGAATTTTAATCAGCAAAATGTGTTGTTATTTTTAATTTTTTATACACTAATTAAGATATAGTAATGTATTTTAATCTAACTAAATAAAATTTTTAAATCACTTACATGAATTATAGTAGATGAATTAAATAACTTACATGAAGGCATTTTCGTAAATATTATAGTACATATTTCAGATACAATTTGTATTTTTTTACTATCTTATTATATAAAGTTGGGTTTTCGAAATTAGTAACTCAAGAGGTCGCGACATGTGTCATATTTATCGGTTATAGAATATGACATGTGTCAAAAAATATTTGTTTTTAATAATTTTAAATATTTAAAAAGATAATGTTAAGAAAATTATAAAATTTTTTTTTTTGAAAATATAAAAAGATAATGTGATATGCTCAAATCAACCCTAGAGCTACTCTCTCAAATTAAGAGATCACTATAGTACTTAGGGATCGAATCCACAGGGACTGAGTTACACAATAGGTTTTCAATTGTAAGATTATGCTAACCCAAATAGAATTATAAGTAAAGAAAGCAATTGCAGAATATTAAATCGAAGTTGTAAACAATTAGAGAAAGCGTTAGACCCAGAAAATTCTCAGGAAATCAGGAATGCTAAATGTATGATTAGTTAGGATAAATTAATCAATGTTCTAGAACTTGAACACGTATGTAAAGCTAACCAAATCCCGCTGTGAAAGCTTCTAAACCTAGAAACAGAATCCCAAATCCCTTTGTGAATTCTAAAGAATCTAAGTTCGCAGTTAAATCAAGTTCAATATGTTCACAAGACCCTAAACCAAATTCCTTTGTGAATAGAGTGTTGCTAATCAGAGATAGGTTCAAGCTATCAATCCTACTTCCGCAGAGACTAACAACCTAAGTTCAAATTCAAGGTGATCAATCAAGAATAAGCATTAAGAACAATCTCAGATTAAGAACAATAAGATAGACAACCCTTAACTAATCAATTCATTCAATCAAACTATCAAACCCTTATGAGAAACCCTAAATCTAACAAGTGAATTACTCAGACATGGTCAAAGTAAAAACACAAGAGATAAAGCTATCATATTAAAAGATAAGAGTAAGAAATAACAGGGGTTCACAATCAGGACTTGAAGAATCAGAAACAGAAAGATCTCCCCAAAGCTCTTTTCTCAAAACCTAGAACACAAAACTCTCAATATCTCTCTCTCTCTCTCTAAAAGTCTCAAGTAAACTTAGGGTAAGAAAACTTGGATCCCTAATTACAAGGACGAAAAACACTATATATACAAGACTCTGGACGTCTAGGGCTTGATTAGGTCGGTCTAAGGAATCCAAAGTCTTCTAGAAATTGAATTGGGCTTGAATTCTCGAACAGCTCTGTTTTCACATCACCTGTCAATCGACATGAGTAAGCTGTGTCGATCGACACACTTCGTATTTCTGGACAGAGAAGGCTGCAAATCTGCATTGATCCTTTTTTTTTGATCAAACTCATTAGATTAATAAAAGCAGTTTACACTCCACCAAGGGAGGAATTGGTTGCAAGAAACAGAGCAGATTTAGACAGAGCATTTGCTTCGGTATTGTTCACTCGAGGAATAAAAACAAAAGAGATAGAGGAGAAAGAGTCCTTGATGCATCTGATGTCATGGAGGATTCCCTTTAACTCCTTAAGGCTACCATTGGAGTTGAGTAGCTTGATGAGGACTTGCGAGTCCGATAAGATCACAAAGGATCGGATATAAGAGAGATGAGCGAGTGAAGCCACCTGAGAAAGGGCACTTCTAATCGCCAATGCTTCTGCAACGAGAGCAGAGGCAACGTGTGTGCGTGTGTCAGACGCTTGAAGGAGGATGGATCCTTCTGGAGATTTGACTATCCAACCTAAACCACAGATACCCGAGATAGGATTCCACGCTGCATCAACAAGACAGACATGGGAGTCAGGAGTCGTGGGGTTGGGAGAAGTGATGCTAGGTTGCACTCTCGGGAATGACGAAGTTCCCGGAATATCCAATTGCGCGTCCTGCCAGAGGCGAGCTTCGAGGATTGCTTTGTGGAGAAACTCTTGTTCAGAGCTGAAGCGGTCTTCAAAAATCAGGAGGTTCCGGGCCTTCCACAGCTGCCATATGATCCATGGGGCCAAAGGCGTTAACGCAACACCAGCTGGGGGGAGAACAGTCAGGCGATTGCTTCCCTGCAGAAAAAGCTTCGGAGAAGTGAGCTCAGCCGGGTTCAGTGGGAGCATAAAAGGTGCCAAGTTCCAGACCCTATCTGCAAATTCACAATTCAACAGCACATGTAATTCATCTTCAATTTGGCCACATCTCTTACAAGCAGTAGCACCAACGATTCCTCTTCTAGATAGGTTGGAGCCAACAGATAGGGCTCCAGAAACTGTTTTCCATAGGAAGTGCTTTACTTTAGGAGAGAGCTTCTGTTTCCAAATAAACTTGTGCCAATCGAAGTTGTCACTGTTTATTTTCTTAGGGGTTTGTTTTGCCAAAACATATCCTGTTTTGGAAGAGTATGATCCGGTCTTTTCATGGAGCCAGACTAAAGAATCCAGAGAGGGATTAGAACTCGGGATCAGAGATCGAATCTCTTCCTCATACTGAGGTAAATAGGACCGAACAGCTTCAACATTCCACTCATTTGAGAGGGGAAGAAGGAGGTCCTTCACTTTGAGGTTGGCTGCATCTAGAGGAGGAGGACCATAAGGCGTCTTAGGGTACTGGAGAGACAACCATGGGTCAGTCCACACATTGATTTGGGCCCCATCCCCAACAGCCCATCCAAGGCCTTGTTTTAGAACCTCTCTCCCTGCTAGGATGCTTCTCCAGCCATGTGAGGCAACATTAGGAGAAGAGGAGCACTCTAGAAAGGAGGAAGAGTGGCAGTACTTGCCGAGAAGGACCTTTGCCAACAAAGATTCCGGATTTTGTAAGAGCCTCCAGCCAATCTTGGCTAATAAGGCATCATTAAACTGCTCAACATCACGGAATCCCAAGCCTCCTGCATGTTTAGGTTGAGAGAGAGAATCCCAAGCCACCCAACACATTTTCTTTTTGTCCGGTTTGTCATCCCACCAGAAACGAGTGAAGATTGACTGAATTTGCTTACAAAGCGAAGCCGGGAGCTTAAAGCACGACATCGCATAAGAAGGTAGGGCCGTGAGAACAGAATTGAGGAGAATTTGTTTCCCAGCTCCGGACAGAAAACGAGTAGACCAACTGTGTGATCTCTGACGAATCTTGTCGACAATGTTAGCAAAAATGTCTCTCTTCTTCATGCCAAAATTTTCAGGTAGGCCTAAGTACTTTCCAAGACCACCTTCCTGAGCAATATTGAGAGTTTGCTTAACACGAACTTTGGTTTCAGCCGATGTCTTTGAAGAGAAAGTGATTGTTGACTTGGCGAGATTTATGCGTTGGCCCGATGCAGTTTCATACTTCTCAAGAATCTGAGAAAGCGTGGTACAACACAACGGGCTCGACTTGCAAAAAAACATCGTGTCATCGGCAAAAAGAAGGTGATTAATAGGTGGACTTGCTCTACTAACCCGAATGCCTGGTAGGAGCCCTTTAGATTGTGCTTGAAGACACATGCCGGAAAGAACCTCCGTACAAAGGATAAAGAGATAAGGCGATAGGGGATCGCCCTGACGGAGTCCTCGGGTTGGTGTCACTTTTTCTTGTGGGGATCCATTTATGAGGAAAGAATAAGACACTGAAGTTACACACATAAGGGTCCAAGAAATCCATGTCTCATTAAAGCCAAGCTTCCGAAGGACAGCCCGGAGGAAACCCCATTCGATACGATCATAGGCCTTACTCATGTCCGTTTTAACCGCCATAGAACAAAACTTCTTCGCCTCCGAGGTCCTCAAAAAATGAAGAATCTCATGGGTAATCAAGACATTGTCAGAGATGGCTCGGTTGGTGACAAAAGCAGACTGGTGGGGAGAGATAAGACTCGGGAGAAAAGACTGAAGTCTGCTCGTAAGGATTTTGGCAATGATTTTGTAATGGGTATTACATAATGCAATGGGCCTATAGTCACCAGCTTTCCTTGGCCCAGAAATTTTCGGGATGATACGTAGATGAGTTTCATTCTGCCTAGGGTTGAGAATGCCAGTTTGAAAGAAATTTCGAATATCTCGGCATACATCATCGCCAATGATGTCCCAGAAGGACTGGTAGAAATTAGATGAGAAACCATCTGGCCCAGGTGCTTTTCCTGGGTTAATGGAAAAGACAGCGGCCTTAATTTCCTTGTCATCTGGTATGGTTGTAAGGTTTTCATTCATTTCATCTGCATTGATCCTTAATTCTTCATTTTTAGCTCCAATTTGATCATTTTTGGTTCCCTTTGTTCCAAGTAAGCTCCAAACATACATTGACCTGTTTACATAGCAAAACACTACAAAAACACTATAAAGACTCTAAAAACGAGTCCTAAAACATATAGATGGAGGGTAAAATATGGGATATATCAACTCCCCCAGACTTAGCTCTTGCTTGCCCTCAAGCAAAACATAAACTAAACCTGTGGAAAGAGGTTTGAAAACACGAAAACTCACCTTTGCCTTTAATGAATTGCCTTAGTCATTCGAACCAAATCCATATGCCTAACAAACAAGTCTAAAACGAACCACCATGTACTTTTCCACAGAGATCACAATGAAACCAAAAAACGCCCAAATTCTCCACACATTCATCAAGAAAGCCTTCATCGCCTAGATCTCAATCAATGTAGCCAATGCACAAGAACCTTCTAGACTCATTCACTGTACTCTACCATGAAAAACTCAACATATCCAACGCTGAATAACTTTACTCTCCCCCAGACTTATTCTTTTACACACTTGTTCTTTATTCTTTTCATTCTTCTTTTTTTATTTATTTCAAGTTCAGGGTGAAATAATGAGATCATCGATAATAATTTATCTACCCTTCTAACAACCCTGCGCGATCATTCCAGACAAGAGCAGAATAATGGGATCATCGATAATAATTTATCTACCCTTCTTCTAACTCGCAAGAAGTCATCTCGTCTTTTATAAGCAATAGAATTCTCTTTTTTTGTTTTAATTCGACTAGGGGAAAGTGGTACCATTGTTTTCAACGTAAGCTATCAGGTATAAACAAAGAGTCAAGCTCTTAGAAACACTAACCACATCAATGAGGTGAAAGGAAGAGCTCAGAAATTGGCTCCGGCTTTAGTGAATCTTGATTGAAATTTGTTTGCCTCTGGTTCATCGCTCAATCTTTGGATTTTTCATTAGTCGGAATCAGACTTAATCTGTAGCATTAATCAACCAGGCAAAATTCGAAAGAAAAAGGGTCATA
Organism: Erysimum pusillum; assembly: GCA_900406355.1. NCBI lineage: Eukaryota > Viridiplantae > Streptophyta > Magnoliopsida > Brassicales > Brassicaceae > Erysimum > Erysimum pusillum. The sequence goes on along the minus strand of OVBW01001140.1, from coordinate 1,384 downwards.
GTTTTCAACAAATTTTGACTCAATAAAACAAAAACGACTCAAATGGTTAGGTATAGATGGTTAGGAGAAAATCAAAAGCCAAAACAAAGAAAAATACGTCAGTATTTTCCTCCCCCAGACTTGAGAAACACTGTCCCCAGTGGTAAAAAGTCATAGGATCGGAGAGAAATTGGAAAAATCAAAACCAAAATAAGTAGAAACTAAGAAAAACCAAACCAGTGGGTTGCCTCCCACTAAGCGCTTCTTTTCAGTCATTAGCTTGACTGTGTCGGGGCTTAGAGATCTCAATTATTTTGAAGAAAAGAAAATGTTGGCCGACCTAATGTTTCAAGTGTGGCTTGTGTTCCCTTGCTTAGAAATGCAAGGACACATTTATTCACTCGTTAGCCAAATATAGAAATTGCAAAGCAACATCAGTTTGATCTGATGCTCGTCGCAAAAGCACTTTTCAGTCCTCCAGGATGTAAAATAAACAAACAAGAACCCCTACAAATACATCTAGGGAAGTTAAATCATTTTCATTCCTTTCACTAACAAACCAAACCATATACGAAAAAAATAATTTATCACAGAAATATGTTTACGGGAAAAACATTCACGAGGTGATCCAATAATCGGATAACTTAGATACCATGTTAAATTCGATTTTTTCGATAAAATGTTAAATTCGATTTTATTATCGGAAGATAAAATTTAATTTCCTAATTTTATATTAAACCGGTAAAAATGTAAAATCGATCTATCTTCTCCTACATCCTCGGGACCTAGTCCAGAATCAAATCAACTAGAACAAGAAAGCAATTACACCTGCATATGGTATTCAACACACACTCATGTCTACTATTCTTTTCTACATGAATATAATCGAACGATATCAAAACCCTAGCGTCTTGATAAAACGCTCTTTTTAACATGGATCCCATGATACCCGACTGCTTCGGCACAACAACGTCTTCTCCAACGATTATGGTCTCCATAGAACAACCACCAACAGAACTTACAGATCTACCTTCTGTTGTGTGTCGATAACTATAACAACCCATTTATCAGAACTATGTCTCAGCATCTGCATCAACTCTCTGTCTCAGTATCTGCATCAACTCTCTGTCTCAGTATCTGCATCAACTCTCTGTCTCAGCAGTAGAGAGTTATCAATTCTAAAAGTAAATATGGAGTTTTCATCTGGAGAATCATTAGTCATTTGATACGGATCAAAATAAAATTTATGCTAGTAAAATATATATTTTATATTATGGAATTCATGCTAGTAAAATAGCACAAAATGATTTTATGCTAGTATGCATGATACGGATCAAATTTGATGTATGTTAACTTTAAAAAATAATAATAATAATAATAATAATAATAATAATAATAATAATAA
>OVBW01001139.1:0-16524 GCA_900406355.1 Erysimum pusillum | reverse complement strand
TTGACCAAATCAAATCTTTGACCCGATGCCATCAATTAGGGCACCCACAATGGTAGAACATTTAATATTAAAAGTTGTGAACAGTATAAGAACAGTTGTAACTTTTCCTAAGAATAGTTCTTCCTGAAGTCGAAGTTGTTATGATCTGAAACCATTAGATCAAAGGAAATATTACCAAATCATCAGCAAATCATTATGAAATCTAATTTTCTAAACAAACTTTTATATCTACATTTAATACTATAGATATTAGATCAAAGGAAATATTACCATCATAGTGGACAAATGGAACAGTATATCGTTTTGACGCTTCGTTCTCTCTCAGGCACGAACTTCGAAACACCTAAAACCAGATAACTCTTTTTGAAAAATCAGATCTAACCAAACTTTTTTTGCTAAAAAGAGGAATTTTTCCTTGCCTCCTCCATCTCCGACAAGAATCCGGCCGGTCTTCCGGTCGGAAACAACGGATCTTCAGGCCCCACGCCTCTCTCTTCATCACAGAACAAGAACCCAGACTGTAAGAGCTAGGCCCTCCACTTAGTACACAAGAAGTTTCATCTCGCACAAACCCCTTTACAACAGCTACACCAGTCTCCAACCACAAGTACAACATGTCGCGCCGTTTTTCAAGAGATGAGAAGGCAAAATGGACTAAGGTGACAACCCCTAACAAGCAACGCGCCCCGGTCAAGATCCCACCTAGTGATAACTCAGCCCTCATTGCTGAAAACAAGTTTACTCTCATTGGTAGAGTCACCCAAGAGCTTTGGTTTGAGTATATGCTTCAATTCTGGAACTTGGATTTCAGAGTTTCTGGCAGGGAAATCGGTCCTGAGAAATTCTACTTCCGGTTTGAGACTGAAGAAGATCTGAAAATGGTTCTCAAGCGAGCACCCTATCACTTCAAGAAATGGATGTTTATCCTTCAACATTGGGAACCAATTGTCTCTGATGAGTTCTCTTCATTAATCCCCTTTTGGATTACAGTTCATGACATCCCAATGAATCACTGTACTGAACAGACTCTCCAGACTATTGGAGATGAACTTGGTAACCTGGTTGGTAAGGATTTATCAGAGGGACGTATCAGGGTCGACATTAATGGTCTGTTACCATTGGAGATGAAGATGCCCATTGAACTCCCTACAGGCGAAATAACCACAGTTCATTTGGAGTATGAAAGATTGGAAAAACATTGTTTCATATGTTACTCGCTCCTACATGAAGAAAAAACTTGTCCTCGACCTCCTCGCATACTAGAGATACTAGACCTCTGGGTCTAAATCAACAGCGGACTCTTCAGAATTTAGAAGAATCAAAACGCAATCATGAAGCCAGAATCCATCCTAGAAAAAGCAGACCGGATGTCGATATGCACCGCAGAGCTTACTCTAGCAGTCAAGATCAGAGGCTAGAAGCTAGGTACCCTGTAAACCAGCGGTACCCCCCTCGGGAAGCAGGCAGAGAAACCAGCTACAGACCTGTACAGAGCAGTGAAAGAAGACTTTACAGAGAATCTAGCCATAAATCAGCCAGCAGAGGCTATGCAAGGACTGATTCTCCCAAAACAGAGAGGAGATTGGCATCTAGAGAAGGAGACTCTAGGTCTAGATAACACTATCAGGATAGAAGCTCTAATCATGGACAAATATCCCTCTCTAAACCAATCCACTCTCAAGGAAACCACCAGTTTAGGTCACCACCTCGTGGAACCACTCAAAAGTCTCTTCTTTCCGAGCGTTTTGAAGACAACCGCTCTGCTACTCAGTATCATAGGAGGAATAAATCTCCTTCCTTTCAAGTTTTGGAAGATCCCTCTAGAATCTCTGGGTAAGAGATAAAGAGGAAGTCAACAGTACACCCAGGGGCCGTAGGCCAGCAGGCCAGCTCTGGAGAGGGCTTCCCAGTCTGCCTCTCTGAAGGATCAGCAACCCTCTAATGTACTCAGCATCACCTCAGGAAGACTCCAGGACGTATCCAGTACTTAGGTGAATCTAATCATTCCAATCTCCTCAGAGACAGTCCTCTGGTGAGGGGAGAATCAAGTGTAAACCCTCTATTCATGACTCGCGTATCTCAGGGAGAAGAACAAAATTTACCTCAGCATGAGGACTTACCACAACTTGTGGACACTTGAATCTCCACCTCTCTTAGATTGGGCCCCCAAGTGGAGTCAATCACAGTCACAGTCCCTAATAAGCTGTCAACCGGGAGAGTAATACACAAGAGAAAGACCATGACAAATGCTAACAAACCAAGACAGAAACCTTAGGTCAAGACGCTATGAATAATGTGTCTTCCTCCTCTTCAAGGATGCAAATCGAAGAGGCGATTGATGAGTACATTAGGGAAAGAAGAGGGAGAATCGTGGGGCTTTCGACACAAACATATCTTACAGGAAGATTAATTGAAGCCTCGTCACCAGTAATGAAGATCTTGTTTATAGTTTTGCTGATGATTCTGTTTCGAGATCAAATTGGTCACACTCGATATGATTGTGGCCGTCTTTGAATTTATCTTACGTACGGTCTAAATGAGAGAAATTGTGTATGTTCGTGCGATGTTTGTATCAGGAGTTGCTCATATTGTGTTTGTCAGTGTTTTCTGTTTTTCTCTGTTTATGTTCGATCATGGAACTATAATTTGTCTCTGTCACTTGTCAAAGACAAAAAAAGTCCAATAAAAAAGGTTTTTTTTTTTAAATCATTGACAAACCTTTGCAGACCAAAAATATATTCAAAGACTAAAAATTATCAAAGTCTTTGAATAGTCTTTCAAAAATATGCAAAGAAATATATTCATTTTGCAGACCAAAATTATCAGTAGTAAATAATAATAATTTTATTAAAGTAAAAATCAAAATCTGAACATTTGAATGATTAGATTATAACAATTCCTGAGTGTATATAGTTACTTTACATTTAACATAAGCCAAGGCTTAGGGCCCCAAATTTTTTTATTTTTTTTTTGGTAAAAAAGGGCCCCAAATTTTTATGGCCCATAGAGAGTAATAATTTTTTTCATAGTTACTATATAAAGCAAAGTAAAAACTTTTGATCTTTTTTGGTAAAACTTTTGATCTTCTCCGATAGTTTACAGTAGTTAGGGTTTTATAAAAAAAACAACCCTTTATTCTGCAAATTACTCCACGAGAAATTGTTAGTTTGAAAAGCAGCCGAGGAGGTAACGACGTTAACGTAACGTTAATATAACAGGTATGTGATTGTGAAGGATGTGTTAATTAAAGTTATGTCTTCGTGAATATAATATTGTTCTTGATTATTGGAGAATTGTATTGACTGAATTAATATATTCCATAAATCCAGTAGCCATGTCTGCAACCGATTAAGCTTTCATGAATGATTTAATTGCAATTTTGGTAAAATTTGATGAATATGATGTTATACGAGTCAATATGTATTCTAATTTATTTATTTTTTAAAAAATGTCTCCTTTAGGGATAAAAAGGAACTATATGGGTATGATAAGAGGAAATTGATAAAAGAGACAAGAAAAGTTATTACAAAAAAAAAAAAAAAAATCTTGATAAAATTAGAAGTCAATTCTCTTTTCAAGTACATCGAGAAAACCCTGAAATCCTAAAAAAAATTTTAGTTGTTAGTAAAAGGGGGAAAAATTTTTTTATCTTGCATAGGGCCTTGGTAAACGTGGGACCGGCTCTGGTAGCACATGCTTGACTCGCAAAGACCCACAACACCCACGTAAATTAATTGTCTCCCAAGTAAAAAGTTACATAAAAAATACAGTAGTTATTTATCTATTCACATAACAAGACTTTCTCTAAAAAAATACGAAATATGTGTATACTTAAAAATGAGACAATATTTGAAAATTTTCTATGGAAACATAAAAATATATTTGGTTTGCAGAAAAGTTTTAGAAAAAAGTTACAAAAATCTATGGTAATCCATGATTATATACAGAAGTCAATAATAAGAGTCAATAACCCCCTAGAAGTCTTCGCTCCTTCTCTTCTTTGTATAAGATATAAAAAAACTATACTATATACACATTCACTCCAACTTAAAACAAGTATTCAAAACACAACTCGAGATCTGAAAATATAAGCTTTCAAATGGAAGAAATCGGAATAGTGATCGTCGGCGGCGGAATCGCTGGTCTTGCCACTTCCCTTGCTCTTCATAGGTTTGTTATTATTACTTTTCTTATGAAAATCAAATTTATTAATTCGAAATGTAATTTAATTTGGTGTATATATATAATATATCTAAAAAAATGTAGGAAAGGAATAAAGAGTGTGGTGTTAGAGAGAGCGGAGAAAGTGAGATCGGAAGGAGCTGGAATCGGAACTCTTACCAATGGTTGGAGAGCTCTTGATCAACTTGGCAGAGCCGTGCCAACATATTCAGAGGCCCTAGGCGACTTTTTAAAACGAAAAAAAAAACTAATTACATTTTTTACAAATTATATAAATTAAAAAAACCATAAATAAAATAAAAATACAAATATGTATATATGTTCTAAAATATTCTAATTTTATAAGATGAACAAATTTTAGACTAAATATTCTTTAATTTTTATAAAACATATGCATAGATTATTATGTTTTAATATATATCATGCTATATACTAATATAGTATTATATGTTATGCAACTATCTATATAGTAACTAATGTAAAAGCAAAATATAATATGAAATTAAAACATAAAATAAATTCATATATATATATAAAGCTACCATAGAACAAACTCTAAACATTGAAAGGAAGAATTAAACATATAAATCAGTGTAAAATTAACTATTAATTTTTTTTTCTTAATAATGGGCCCTAAGTGTGATGTGGGCCCCTAAGCGAATGTTTAATTTTTTAAAGCATGGGCACGCCCCTGCAACTTGGAGTCGCTCATCGTCTTCGTCACACTTCTAATCTTATTCACAAGTAAGATTATGTTCTTTTAGTCCTAATTATTGTTGTCATATTGTTTTTTAGAATTTTGTATTTATTTGGATCTTTTTCTTGGATGTGAACAGGGCACGAACCATGTTGCTTGAAAATGGCAAGAAACGAGAATTCGTTTCAACCTTCGTGTAAGTCCTAATTCTCTATCATTAATTCGATCATATTTGTTGTAAATTTTGATATTGATTCGAATTATATATGTAATACTTGGAATTAAACAGAGACGAAGTTCGTTGTATTAGAAGGAACGATCTTGTTGAGGCCTTAGCTAGCCGATACTCTTCCGGAAGGAACCATCCGCTTTGGTTCCCAAATTGTTTCTATAGAGAAGGATGAAACTACGTCGTTTTCGATCAATCACTTATCCAATGGAAATACGATCAAAGCCAAGGTAATTTTTTTTATTTTGTTGTTGTTGGTCATAGCCAAGGTAAAGTAGTTAGGCCTTAATTGTTCCAAACGAATTTTTTACATTTGCGTTTTGCATCTACTTAGTTATTATTACTTCGAAACGCGCGTTTGCATTTTTATATAGTCTAATGTTAAGCTTCTCTCGTAGGTCTTGATTGGATGCGACGGTGCAAATTCGGTTGTTAGTGACTACCTACAGTTAGGCCCCAAAAAAGCGTTTTCTTGTCGTGCGGTGAGAGGGTTTACTAATTACCCAAACGGCCATGGATTTCCACAAGAGCTTCTAAGGATATATAAAGAAAGGAAACATCTTAGTCGGAAAGGCTTCCTTTAACCGATAATGTAGTCTTTTGGTTTGTGGTACATATGCAAGACAATGATCACAACGGTAAAGATCAAGAATCGATCGCGAATCAGTGTCTAGAATGGGTCGATGATTTGTCAGAAGACTGGAAAGAAATGGTGAAAATATGCAATGTAGAGTCATTAACACTAACACACTTAAGGTACCGAGCGCCGTCAGAAATCATGTTCGGGAAATTTCGTCGTGGGACCGTGACTGTAGCCGGCGCGGCGATGCGATGCACGTGATGGGTGTTGGAACTCAATTTTGACTAAGTGACTTTTAGTCAACTTTCCGGCAACTTTCCGGTGAACTCCGTCACCGGAATGACCGGATCTTGGGGTCATTGGATTCCTTGTAATGAGCACTATAAGATAGTGTAATTACATGTCAAAATTGAAGTTATATTGAATGAGAAATTGAAGTCCAAAGTGGGTTGCTTAGAGAGCATAAAAAGACAAATGTGCATTTGTCCCACATTGGAAGTTTGGAAAATTTTCCTCTTGTATATATAGTGATATACTTACTACAAGGTTCACTAGCAATTGGAAGAGGAGACCATGGAGATGGAGATGGATGGCCATTATGCAAAAACACACACGCGCGCGCCGCCGCCGAGCCGGGCCGGGCCGGGTTTGGGTTTGGGCTTGGGCCTTGGGTCTTGGGTCTTGGTGAATGTGGGCCTTTATGGACTTTATGTTAATTTGTGCCAAACGGAAGAGGTTGAGATCCCCGATATCTCGCCCATGACCGAGTCATCCGTGCGTTATCCACCACGTTCCCAACCTCCCTCGACATCCGCCCACGTCTCTGATTTTGCAGACGCGCAACTCACTTCGTTGGCCATATATTCGAGTTTCCGTCTCTCTCATTCTACACGCGATATTCACAGAAAAATTTCGCAACTCTCTCTCTCCCACTCTCTCTCAAAAGTAAGTCTAAGTCTCAAGAGTATACGTAGATACCAACGTTCGTTGGACTCCGTAATCGAGTGTAACGATACGGTTTAGTTATCCGTCCTATCCTGGGATTCATCAATCTCATACACCGTTTCACTGCGGGAGATTGTTTGGATTAAGGAAAGAGATCATATCTCGGTTCGGATTGTTTTATTTACGTCTTTCCTTAATCGGTTTTGATAAAATATTTATTGTGTTTCTATCTCACGTTTTTTCGCGGTCTTACAATGGGTCCGTTCTTGGCACAGGGCGGCTCGGCGGCGCTAGAGGATGCTGTCGTTCTAGCTAGATGTTTAGCAAAGAAAGCGGGTCAAGACCACGGAGACTTGTTAAATGATTGTTCGATGAGAAGCATTGAAGAAGCTATTGATGAGTATGTGAAGGAACGTAGGATGAGATTGCTCGGGCTTTCGGTGCAGACTTATTTGACCGGACGTTCGCTGCAAACGCCATCAAAGGTTGTGAGACTAATTTTTGTAGTTTTGTTGGTACTATTGTTTGGTCGTGATCAGAGTCGTCATACTAAATACGATTGTGGCCGTCTATAGAGATTTGATGGAGACTTTGTAATCTTTTATTGTGAGGTTGTGTGCTTTAAATTTTTTTTTGTGTTTCTTTTTCTTATAACATCTTTGTTTCTCAATTTAACAAGAATTTATATGACTATACATTGTACATTGCATTGGAAATGATGAGAAAGATAAATATAGTACTCCCTCCGATCTTTTTTAAGTGTCGTTTTAAAGAAAAAAATTGTTTTAAAATAAGTGTCGTTTTGTATTTTCAATGTAAAATTTATTATTTTTTAATGTCTTATGACTATTAGTATTCTGCAGATTGTTTTTTTATTGGATAGATTGTGTTGAAGTATATGGGTAATGATGTTTTTGTTTTAAAAAAATAAAAAATTTAATATTTTCTTATTCTGTATGCAGAAATCTAAAACGACACTTAATAAAAAACAGAGGGAGTATAAGTTAAAAGAAAAAAAAAACATTACATTGCAAATCATAATTTATCAACATGACAATTATGATAACAAATAATAGTAAAATTGAAGAAACGAAATTACAAAATGCTTTTCCTTCAACAATATATTCGTAAATTTATTATGTCTCCTTTTTCGTATTTTTTCTCAATCTGTTATGTATTTACAATTTTGTTTTTTTTTTTTTTTTTTTTTATTAACTCGATGAAACTCCACATTTTCTATATATCGTAGAATAATTTTTAGTGCTTTTGTCGATGACTTTGATAATCTGTTTGGCACAAACTTGATCTTGTAGTGAATCGCAGATTCCAAATAGTGTTTACCCTAAACAAAACACATACACCATCACACGCAGTCACGCACCAATAGCCAACAATATACTCATTAATCATCGAAATTTTTTTTTTGATAACCTAGTGTCCAGACCGCCATTGGCCATCTGACTATCCGACAGGGGTCTTATAGTCGAGAGCGGATTCGGGCGTGGTTAGCCTTATCTCCTCCTAACCCCGAAGGGATGCTCAACTCTCTGGCCCATGGCGGTCTGGGGGGCGCGAGAAAGCCCAGGTAAATCCCCGCGTGGTCGGGAGCTCGAACCCAAGTAGCGGAAGTCACATCTGTAACCCCTTTACCACTGGGCCACAAGGCCCGGTTATCATCGACAATATTAACCATAATTTGTGTGTCAAACTCCGGAGTGAAGTTTGTCATTATATATAAACTGTAAAGACAAAGACATCATTTGGGCATGTGCAATTTCCTTGTCTTTACAAACGCATAAGCATCTTAACTCATTACTAACAAGTTTTTAGTTGAAAACATAAATTTACATGATATATTGGATTATTGGTTTGGATCGTAATTATAAATTATTTACTGTTAAATTTTTTTATTGTAGATACTAGATACTATTTTTATTTTACGAAAAAATGAACAGCCTCGAAAACTCCAAAATAATTGTTTCAAGAAAAAAAAACCATGAACAAACGATAAAATATGGGCTTAAGTTCTAAACAGGACAATCGTTGTAAAAGGCTTTATAAGCTATAAAACCTTTTACAGCCCAACCAATTTCCTCCATAGATTTTAGTAAATTTACAGGGATAAAAAGTAAGATTTAAACCAGTGAATTTAAATATAGAGACGTGTTAGAATACAAGACTCTCCTAACCTTAACCGATTTTCATTATTGATTAGCTGTATAAGATTTTCTTCTAAATTTGCGCATTCAATTTGTAAATGATATTTCTTTTTTTGACACCTTTAAATTAAAATTTTATTTGAATTAATAAATATTTTCTCAGGTATTATGAATCATCTTTTAAAACTTTCGATATAGGGTATATCTATTACATGTACTGTACTACAGTACTAGTGAAAATTGTATATGCATGGAAATAAAATGGGCTCTCAACTTTCAAATTTTATTTCTTAAATTTTCCCTATTTGTTTTCTAATTCCTTTTTTTTATTAACTTAAAATTTAATATAAATATCTACGTTTAATTTCTTCTGTCATTCTTCTATCTCGTTATAAGCTGAACTTGCGAAGTTGATATTAACCTCTCAAACAGTCATGTCGAATCTAACTCTAGAGCTTAACATCAACTCCGCAAGTAATCTTGTAAACGTCAATTTCTTCACAAAGATGGATGTTTATGCCGTCGTCACCATTCGCGACGACATGCGAAAGAAACAAAAGGTTAAAACCTCCGTCCATCGCTCTGGTGGTTCTAACCCAACTTGGAATCATGGCTTCAAGTTTCCCATCAACGAGAGATCAGCTCGTGACGGTCGTTTGACACTTGCCATAAGACTGATGTCACGTCGAGTCCTAGGCAACAAAGAGATCGGAAGAGTTAACGTCCCATTACTTGAACTTCTAAATTCAATCATGCCATCACTTAACGGTAACAGTTATGATCATGAGATGAAATCGATGACATATCAGGTGAGAACTCAATCTGGAAAACGGTCAGGCTTTTTGACTTTCTCGTACCGGTTTAAACCGGTATCACCAGTGATCATTAACCAGAGCTCTGTAGATACGGCGGATCATCCTCCGCCGTCTCAAGTTGAGCATCCAGCTTCAGCTCCGCCAGAATTTCCGATTGAGTTTCCTAAGCTACCTCAGCCACCGAATCATCTGACGCATCCTTTCGCTGCCGGATCGAGCAATGATCCTCTTCCAATATCCTATGGCGCTGTGATGATGGAGCAAACTGGTCAGGCTAACAACCAGACGCCAAATGCACCACCACTAATGAGCCACCAAGGGGATGGACCATATGGTTATGAGCCGCTGTCACCAACAGGATATGAATACGGAGACTCATCGCAGGGGATTGGGCTTGGGCTTGGAATGGGATCTGGGCTTTTGGGTGGGTTAATGATGGGAGACATTGTGTCTGATGTGGCAAACTCTTTTGATCTTTGAATTTTAACCTTTTTTGCTTTCTCTAAACAATTTATTTCCCCTCTCTAACATGAACTCATCATAGGTATGGTGTCTTCTGTGTTTTGAGAACATCTTTTTTTTTTTTTTGTACTGGCATATGTATTAATCAAAAAATAATGGGAGAGAATTTCTTTAAAATTTTGGTACATAGTAAAAACAAAAAAATCCATATGTACAACAAAAAACAAAATGAAATCTCTTGCACCTGCCATATCTCAATTAAATTGAAAGCAATAATACACATCACCTCAATATTTACCAACCTGTAAACACTAATTATCTCCTAGTGTCTTATACTAATTTACTAGAAATAGGCCCGCGCGATGCGCGGATTTGTGTATTAAAAAATAGTATATGAGTTGAAAAATAATTATCAATTTAAGATTTTTTTTTTAATGTTTTTATTTATGTGGTTGATGATGGGACCGGTTGATGATACATGTATTTTTGTAATTGTTTCTAAATTATAATTGTGCTTAAATTCATATTATTAGACATTATGGTTGTTTTTTGCTTTCATCGTGACTAATATCATTGACTTGATATTTTTTTCAAAATTTCTATGTTATCTCGATTTTTGTAGTTAATTATAAAATTAAAAATTATTTTGATTTATTCTCTTATATCAGATATTTTTTTTTAATTATTTTCATTATGTGTTTTCATAGTACCTATTTTTTTTTTCAACAACATTGACTATTTTTTCTTTCACATTTTTAATATACCAAATGTTGTTGGAAATCTATGGATATTATCATCTATTTCTGATATCTATATGCATATTTTTTTTTTAACAACTCTACATTTTAGATTTTTGCTTATTTTGAAATGTTTTGTTGAAGATAAATATTTACATGAAAAGATTTAATTAATTTTATATAGAAAAATCAGAAGTGATGATTAACACCAAAAAGAACATTAAACTTCCAATGAATACATTTTTGTTCTAATCTCCAATGCTTTTGAATTTTACTAATATACAACGAATTTTTCTAATTTTTTAATTGGTAACATAAATTTTGTACTTTACTACTAACAAATATATTTAGAAATTATAAATAAATATTTTATTTATAAAAATAAATTACTTCTTATTCTAAGTGTAATGAAATTATCTTAGTTTATATTTAACCAATATTTTTCATATTTTTAAATATTTTTACTGGTAACAGAAATTTCGACTTTAACACTATTTTCAAACATTGTAAATATTTATTTTTCTTTAAAAGTAAATCATTTCTTATTTTGTGTAAAATTGAAATGTGTAATCGTATATTTATCTTATTTTTTATCACATATTTGTGTGTTGTATTATATTACTTTTTATTTATATTAAATCCTGTTATTGTTTTCGAATAAATATTTTATTTTATTAAAAGATGATGATATAGAAGTTATGAATAATTTTGTTTTATAAATATTTCTTGTTTTAAAAAATAAATTATGTGGAATTTGTATAAAGTAATATATATAGTTTAAATTTTCTTATCAACCAAAATGATTCAAGTGGTAATTTTGGTTTGGGATACACTCACTAAATGCATAAGGTAGTGAGTTCGAATCTTTTTAGTGACATTTTGTACATATTAAAATTTATGATGACGTGTATGCTGATGTGTCGCCGATGTGGACACTCTAAGAGGAGAGACAACTCTCCTATTATATATATAGATCATTTTGTTTATTTAATTTGAATACATTTGAAGCATCCGACCACTGCTCAAGCCAACAGCCTGAACAGAGAGTTTGGGTACTTTAGTAGTTCCATCACAAGGAAAAGACAAAAAAACTTTCCTCTTTCTGTCTTGGTGGATAAAATATTAACTAGTTTGGTTGTACAGTAGGTCTAAACTGAAGGAGCACATGCAGTACTGTGTGAATCATCCTGAGGAGATTAGCAAACTTGCCAAGGTTAAGGCTCAGGTGACTGAGGTGAAGGGTGTTATGATTGAGAACATTGAGAAGGTCTGAATTGTATTTCCATGTCAATTCTATATCATTAATTTGAGCATATTGGTAATTTGTGGCTTGAATTTTCTGATTTTCTCTGCCCTTAAGGTACAAGTGACCTGCTAAAGGGAAACTGAATGAGCTTCATGTAATTCATATATTTGCAGCTCCTTGACCGTGGTGAGAAAATTGGGCTTCTAGTTGACAAAACAGAGAACTTTCGTTCACATGCAGGTTACCACTTACCTTTTACTCATACATGTCTGAATAACACAATATACATGAGAATGAATTTGTTGGAATTAATCAAAATCATCTAGCAATTCCAGTGATGGGGTAAAAGTTATGGCATTTTCATGTACTATATTACATGTTCTATAATATTATAATCTTTTTTAGGAAGCATTTGACCCTTAAAAAATTCTATAATATTGTAATCTTTTTTCAGGTAAGCATTTCAAAGGCTGAAGAGGATTTAAGGTTTTGAAAGAGCGAAATATTGCGAGTATACAGATTTTGTATCTATCATATTATTATTACATTTTGCAAGATAGTTGTATGCTTGATGTAAAAGAATAAGTTTGATTAATAAAAAAATTTTGGTCCACTATTGTTTCAAAATTTTAATTAATTACAATATTTATTTATATTTTAAAAATAATTAATATAATAATTGACAATAAAAAAAAAAAATTACTGTACCTTGCGTCGGTTTTTAAAAGTGACTTAAACATAAAGTCAAAATATAACCGTCGTTAGTATTAAAAAAAACCGACGGAACTTTTTGACGTTAAAACATAACGTCGCTTTGAAAAGTGAAGCAAATTAATTTAGCGTTACACCTTATTACGTCGGTTCTTTAACTAATGTGATTATATTTAAGTCAGTTATAAACTGATGTTAGGCTTAAAAAAAAACCGACGTTAAATCCCCTACTTTTTGTAGTGAAAACATCCGTATCCCAAGTACCATTTCTCACCATGCATCCCAATTCAATTTTTTTTTTGTTTAATTTTTTCCTGAATTTCCCCTTCAAAAAATCTCTCTCTCTCTCTCTCTCTCTATATATATATATATATATATCCTTATCTGCTTTCTTTTGTATATATCTAAAACTGCCACTTATATTACTGTATTATACATGCACTTGGATACATATTACATGCATCCAAATCTTCAATTTTGAAATTAATCTAAATACATTGAATTTTATGCTTTTTTGGTTAATAAATCACAAGAAATATTAATTTCTTTTATTGACTCTTTTATTATTTTCTTCCTCTTTTTCAATAATCAGTCAATATATATTTATTTGTTTCCAAAAAAGGTTCATTATTACACCTTTTCATATTCCCCAACAAAAGTCTCATAAATTGAATTCTGATTAAGCGTATCTTTGGGTAACATCATCTTCCCGTGTAAGCCATGACGAATCCAACCTTAGAGCTTAACATCAACTCCGCAAGTGACCTTGAGTATGTCAACCACATCACAAAGATGAAAGTTTACGCCGTCGTAACCCTTAGCGGAGACAAAAAGCAAAAGAAACAGAAGGTCAAAACCGGCGTGGATCACTCCGGTGGATCTAACCCGACTTGGAATCACGCCGTGAAGTTTTCTTTCAACAATAACTTAGCCCTTGAAGGTCGTTTGACACTCTTCGTGAGATTGTTCTCCAAACGACTCCTAGGCGATAAAGATATTGGTGGCGTCGAAGTCCCGTTACTTGACCTTTTGCGTTCACAAACGCCATCAACTAACGTTAACGGTAATGGCCATGGGAGTGGGACGATGAAGTTTGTGACGTATCAGGTGAGAACTCCGTCGGAGACAATGAAAGGTTATTTGACTCTCTCCTACCGGTTCAATGGGGCACCGGTTATGTCCGGTTACGGTTACCAACAGGCGCCAACGTGGACTCCACCGATTCAGCAAGGATATGGACCTTATGGTTACATGCCGCCTCCGCCTCCACCACCACCGGGATATGGATATGGAGCTCCGCCAACGAGGAATGAAGCAAGGCTAGAAAATAGTGATACTTTTGTTTCAGCAATGTCATTAATTAGTTAGTGCCTTAGTGATAATTAAAAAATGTTGGTTCATCAATAATGGAAAATAAAAGATTTGTGTCGTTAGAAACTTTCATGATTATGAAACTTTTTTTAAAGTAAGCAAAATTTTATTTAGTGCTTTTGTCGATGACTTTGTATTGAATCGTAGATTCCAAATGGTCTTCACCCTAATAAAAGACACATACACTGTCGCTGAGAGTCTGATACGTTAACACGCACCAATAGCCAATGTACTCATTGATGATCGACAATTTTTTTGGGCAAATGATGATCGACAATATGAACCATAATTTATGTGTCAAATTTCGGAGTGGTGTTACACCCTTATTTGGGTCCAAAACAGAATACGTTTCTGATGTACATGCTGTCAAATTCTTAATCCGTCAGGATGGTTCGAAGGCTGAAACGTCTGAGGAGATCCATCATTATGCAGTTGATTATTTTGAAGGCATTTATGGAACTGTTGCAGGAGTTTACTGTCCATTCCTGAGGGATTTTATGGCTGGGTTTGGTTTGGGGGTTTGTTCAGTGCAGCAAATTTCTCTTTTGTCGGCTGGAGACACGGAAGAGCAAATCAAAGCTTCCTTTCTTGGTATGCCATCGAGTAAAACACCGGGTCCTGATGGGTTTCCCAAGGAGTTTTTCAATGCAAGCTGGTCTATAGTGGGCTCAGAAGTTGTCTCATCGGTAAAGGCCTTTTTTGCTAATCCTTTTATGCCAAAAGGAATGAACTCGACAATGCTCGTCCTTATTCCAAAAAGACCGGGCGCAGTGGAGCTTAAAGATTTCAGGCCTATCTCTTGTTTAAACACGGTATACAAAGTCATTACTCGTATTTTGGCTTCCAAGCTTCAAGATATTTTGCCTCATTTAGTAGTTCAGAATCAAACCGCCTTTGTAAAGGAGAGGCTGCTTATTGAGAATGTTCTTCTGGCTTCTGAGGTTCTCAATGGTTATCACCAAGTTACGGGGTCAGGAAAGATTACTTTGAAGGTGGATATTTCAAAGGCCTTTGATTCGGTAAGATGGGATTTCCTTTTGTGTTCTCTTGAACTCTATAACTTTCCTGCTGATTTTGTGAGATGTGTTAAAGCATGTATCTGTTCTCCGGCCTTCTCGGTTAGTTTGAATGGAACTTCTTCAGGCTTCTTCAAAGGAAAATCTGGTCTTCGACAGGGTGATCCTTTATCTCCACCTTTGTTCACTTTGGTTATGAATGTTTTATCCTTAATGCTTAACAAAGCTGCAAAGGAGGGGGTGTTTTGTTATCATTCCGGATGTGCGGAATTGGAGCTTACTCATCTCATGTTTGCGGATGACTTACTCATTTTCTTGGATGGTACTTGTTAATCTTTGGAGGGAGTTTTTACTGTTCTTTCGGATTTCCAAAAGATTTCTGGACTTTCAGTTAATCTATCCAAAACAAGCCTCTTTTCCTCGGCTGTTTCTGATTCCACCTTGGCGTAGATTTTACAAAGGTTTAATCTATCTCCTCAATCTTTACCTATCCGTTACATGGGGTTGCCTCTCTGTTCTAAAAGACTATCAGTGGCTGCCTGTGATCCTCTCCTTCTCAAGATTAGAGCTAAAATCAATGGTTGGACTTATAGGAGCTTGAGCATGGCTGGTAGATATACTCTTATATCTACAGTCTTCACAGGAATCATTGGTTTTTGGACTTCTGCCTTTCTTCTTCCAAAGAAAGTCTTCAGGTGTATTAATACTCTGTGTAGTGCTTTCCTGTGGCATGGTAACACGAACTCTACTAGGGGTGCCAAGGTTTCTTGGTCTGCGATAACATGTCCAAAGGAGGAGGGTGGTTTGGGATTGAGGAATCTTTCTTCTTGGAATGATACATGTGCCTTGAAGCTTATTTGGATGCTATTTTTTAGGGCAGGTTCTATTTGGGTTGCTTGGATGAGAAATAAGTATTTGTCTCATTCGCCTTTTTGGGCCCTTAATGAGAAGAATTATCGATTCTCATGGATGTTTCGAAAACTTTTGAAGCTACAGCAAACAACATACTCTTTTCTCCGAATCATTATTGGTAATGGAGACAATACTTTTTTCTGGTGGGATCCTTGGACACCGTTTGGTTCCTTGATTCACTACCTTAGAGAAGATGGTCCGTCTCGTCTTGGCATTCCTCTGTTTTCAACGGTGCATGAAGTTATTACTCCGCAAGGTTGGGCGTTACCTGCTGCTCGTTCTGAGAGACATGTTCAACTTTTCGCTTATTTCTCAACTCTCCAATGCTCTTCTAGTAGTGATATAGCGGTTTGGCATATCAAGAACTAGAGGAGAAAACCCGCGCGATGCGCGAGTATAACAATATTAATTTTTTCGTTCTAAGTTGTATATGATTTAAATTTAAATTATTATATTTTAGAA
>OVBW01001136.1:463-12552 GCA_900406355.1 Erysimum pusillum | reverse complement strand
GATGTGGAGAAAATGAAGGGAATTGAGATAGGTTTTATAGTGGTTTCAAGGAAGGCCCAAAAGCTTCAGTAAGATATTATGGAAAGTTTTTAATAATAAAAAATATGAATGATTTTTTTTTTTTTTTTTTGGTGGGCATAAAAAATATGAATGATTGATTACAATTATCATAATTTTATTTATTAGGATTCTTAAAAAATGAATGGTTGAAAAGTACACGGAAGTTTTTATATTGTCCATCTTAAGTATATGAAGATATGAATTGTAATATAACTGTGATGTCAAAAAAGTGTTTTCTATTTGTCTTCAATCTGAAATTTTTTTAAGATGTCTTAATTAATTTGTTATTTTCTTTTAGTTTTGTGATAAATTCGTTGTCGTTGTAATCGAAACCAAACATGATCGATCCTCAACTGAACGTATATGTACTTTTTGTTATACGACTTACGACTTGTTTGATTTTCGTGTCACAGTTTTAAGTTCTTTGATAGATGATATTAGTGATTTACAAGTTCATAAATTTTTAGACTTTCTAATTTTTAGAATGAAGTCCTTTGTGAATGTTCTTCAGTGAATCGCAGGTGCACTAGCTAATTTTTTTTCTTTCAAATACGTATCTAGCTAGTACTATACCAATTAAAGAGCCTTTATTTTAATAATATATCACAAGATTCATAACCTAACACAGTAACACTTAACCTAACATATCGAAACGTGTAATATGATCAACACAGTATAAAGTGGTACCGGGCGTAACCAAACGCAGGTAAAAATATGATGCAAATAATATTGTTACAAATTTGTAGTAGATCATTTATACTAGAGTTAATATGGCCATATGGGTTGGACACATTTATCATGCATTTAAAAATATCAAAATCAAAATTATGCACATAATAACTGATCAAATAGTTTACATATACAATATCACTATTTTTGCTTCTAATGTATTAAATTGATTTTTCTTTTCAGTGCATATTGGCCACATTCTAAAACAAGCTCTGTCTCCCACGTATATTTCCCAAAATTAAATCCAAGAAATATTAATTGGGTTTCATATAACTGTTTAAAATTTTATAGTGATTGATACAGTTTACGTATACGTAGCAAGTCGATAATGCCTCATCGGTCTTAGATTATGATGTAACTGACAAAAAGAAGTAGGATACTATGAAATGTACACATACTTCTGCAATTTAATAAAATATTGTTGATTTTGTGGGGATTTTTTTATATAAAAAATTTTAATAAAAATAAATGTAATTCTAACATACATTGAGGAAAATACCATCAAAAAAAAAAAATTGAAAATATTGACAGGGGGGTAATGCGCATCTACCAATCTTCTTAAACATTGTTTTTTTTTTTTTGTTAAAGGGATTCAATCTTCTTAAACATTGTTACGTGATTGTGGAACAAAACAAGCCAATGACCAAAATACGTTAAAACTCATTCATGCCCGCAATCAGCAACTATATTATACATGTATTATAATGCATGGTTGCCATAGAAACCATGTGATAGTCAGTGAGGGTTGGTTCTCTTGTGCCCTTCAGAAACAAATGCAAAACAAGATAAGATTGATCATGAGAGTACAACGAAGCGCTTCACTGCAAGTCTGCATACACATATACCAAATACATCTTCATCTACGTACATTCGACTAGCTGTCGTTGAATGATTCCCAATTTGTAATAATAAGATTTTGTATATATATTGATTACTTAATATTAAATTCGATTATAGTTATATATTATATTTACTAAAGTTTAATATCTTAGCAATATTAATAAAATAAGTTGATAATAGAATAATAGATTAACCTACCATTGATGTGATCATCCCGTAAAATTAGTGATTTAAAAGACTAACAATTAGTTTAAGATACAAAAGTTTATGAACCAAGCCGAATAAGGAAAATCAAGTATTGTTGTTTCTTCATTTTATTGTTTTGCTTAGATCTATCCTACACCCAAAATACAAATTTTGCTTAGGAAAAAGGACAAGCTGGTTTTGGGGGTAAATTTCTCTGCTTTTGCATTCGTGGTCACTAATTTTTAATCATAGTGACATGTCTTCACTCAAATGTGTCTTTTATATAGATATATGTAGACTATTATTCTCTGGAAAAATAAATTGGAACATAGTTCTAGGTCAAATAAACGTCCTTTTTGTATCATCCAATATAAGCGTCTTATAAGGTTCAAATTAAAAAATAAACGTCCTTTTTGCAGCATTCAATAGAAGCATATTTTTCCAATTCAACGTACCCACTTGCTCGTGAGTGCGTATGTAGCTATCAAATAATATCAGACTCCAATCATATTGCAAAATATTGTGAAGCATTCAATTCTCGACGTTCATGTATTTCGTTGGGTTTTGATCCGGATGTATTCGGTTTTGTGTTTTTTCGATTTATATTTAGGATTTATATAGGAATCGAAGATAAATTGGTTTGGTTTTGATTCGGATTCCATTCGGTTTGGATAGTTTCAGATAGTTGAATCAATAACCCATTAGAAACCAAATTATTTTAGGTATTTTTCGATTTTGGTTCTATAATACTCAAATAACCAAAAAAATATCCAAATAACCAAAATATTTCGGATATTTTTGAACATTTAAAATATTTTTAGATGTTTTCAAGTATTTATTTGGCTATCGTCAGATAGTTAAGATATTTTTGGTTATTTCGATTTTAGTTCGGTTATTCGGATATTTTTCAATATTCATATATCGTCAGATAGTTAAGATATTTTTGGTTATTTCGATTTTAGTTCGGTTATTCGGATATTTTTCAATATTCATATATTTTTAGAACAAGGTTTATTTTAGCCCAACAAAAGAACAAATCACAAGTGCAACTTGGCCTTCTGCCCCCACACATGATTTTTATTGTACATATGAAAACAAAGTATTCCTTATTATTTTTATTTTTTAAAAGTTTCTTATTGTTGTTCTTCACGGGATTGCATAAGGATTCTAAATCGCCCATTGGTTCGTCTTGTGATCCACTGGACAACAAAATGATAGTAAAGTACAAATGTCTATTCTATATGTTTTTTTTTAATGTATATATATTTTGGAATTTCAACAATTTTCGTAGAAATTTAATTTAATTTTTTTCTGTAATTTTATGTTGAAGCGTATTATATGTCTAACATGGACGATGCTTAAAATTTCATTTGGAAATGTGCACACACAATCATGCTACATTTATGTTCAATATTTAGTACCTAATTAAACAATTTTGGAAATAGCTTATATAAGTTAATACACATATATTTAGTCCCTCCCCCTACAATTTGTAAGAATTAGACTAATGAACCGGCCATTTGTGATCCAAATGTTGAAAAAAAAAAAAAAAACTTATACAAATATATCAAGCAAGTTAATTAATATGGTATTAAATTCATTGAAAAGGGCATCTATAACTAGTCTAATAAGAAGTATCAACTTGGTAATTAATAATAGCAGTACTTACACACTAGTTTTCTTGACACATGCGAGTCTTGTGGTTCGCTGCTGAGCCCTCACATTTGCTCCTATATAAGCCCGAACTGGCGGTCACACTTAGTCCCAAGCTAATCACATCCTTAGCTCTAATCATATTATTAAAGAACATTGATTAGGTTTTAGCTTAGCGATCAATGGAATCCCACAGATCTTTTTCCGCAGCTCTCTTCCTATCTTTTAGTCTCATCCTTTTTGCGTATGTTAGTGGCTGCAACACTTGCTTGCCACCTAAGCCAATCCCCAACCCTAACTATAACCCTAACCCTATCAGCAATCCAACAAAGCATAGCTGCCCAAAGGACGCCC
This sequence comes from Erysimum pusillum, assembly GCA_900406355.1. Taxonomy (NCBI): domain Eukaryota; kingdom Viridiplantae; phylum Streptophyta; class Magnoliopsida; order Brassicales; family Brassicaceae; genus Erysimum; species Erysimum pusillum. Next base: position 8,730 of record OVBW01001136.1, on the reverse strand, counting down.
TACATTTTGCAGTTTGTGCCAAAATACTAGACGGTGCACTCGGAACTGTCATCGGAAACCCACCTGACACGCCTTGTTGCTCAGTTCTTCAAGGGCTTGTCGATCTTGAAGCTGCCGTATGCCTTTGCACCGCCATTAAAGCTAACATTCTGGGAATTAACATCGACATTCCCATCTCCTTGAGTTTGCTCATCAATACTTGCGGCAAAAAGCTTCCCTCCGACTTCATTTGCGCCTGATAATTAAGTTGTATAAGGATGGATCAATCAAGTACTTTTATTTTTGTAGTTTTTGTCTTGCTTCTGTTTGTTTGTCGGTTCTCGTCGAACTTAAGGCGCATGTATTCTTGTTTTACCCATGTCCGGAAAAACTCCTTGTTTCCTACTTCGGTTGGTGTAAGCTTTTATTTTCTTACATGCGCTCACAAGTGTTAAGGGCGGGCAACTAGGTAATTAGTAGATAGTTTGGATTTACCACTGAAAACCACTTATAATTTGACAATATAATTATCCGATTTTTTTTTTTTTTTTTTTACGATGATTTGTTTCCATGATTTTATTTATTATTTGCTATTGTAAATGATTTAAATAGCAAAGATACTCCAATTATTATTTTTTTACAAATCAAGCGGATTGGAGTGGACTTCAATCTAATATATTTCGATTATTAAAAAAATCAAATATTGTATTAGAAAACGTGAACATGTATTACCAGATAATTTGGATTCTGATTTAATTTAGAAAATATGTTTGAAAAAATACTTTAAATATTAGTATGATCCGATGGACTAAATATCGATTTAGAAAGCAGTTATTACAGATCTCATGTTAATACTTTCCTGACATACTTTTTTTTTTTTTCCTGACATACTTTTTATATGAACAATCTTTAAATCTTATATAATTGAGCTTTAAAATTTAAAATCTTATATAGGAAATGGGAACCCGTGACACGATCACACGACCCATCTGCGCATGCCACCACCTAAAGAAGTAAAAGATAATTGTAGTAAATTGTACGTGCGTGCATGGCTGGATTTTTACCCCTTGTTCTATAGTAAATTCTTCGAGAAATTATAGAATAAGTTTAATTTTAGAAAGCTAAACTGGTGATGATGATGATGATGATGATGATGACGATGATGATGCAAGGTGCAAACTTTATTACCAAACAATGTATATTCATATAAATCCAAGATCTAGAGTGTATATTTCGATCATATTATCTTATAAAGTAGCCAAGTTGTGAACCATATTAAGGCACTCAGCCTTAATATATAAACCAAACTATTTTTTTTTTTTTTTAACTTAAAATATTATATTGATTTTTTTTTTGTTTTTGGTATCAAAGGGTATATGAAATTGAAAATTGTATATCGGATCAGAAGTGGATCGGAGCCCATTTCATTTGATCAAATAAAGAAATATATAAAATCACTTTAAACAGAATTAATTTCCGGAGGAGGTTTAACATCTTTTGAACTTTGAAGGTTAAACAATACTCGGAAGACTAATACCTTCGGCAAGTAGGCCAAATAGACGGACCACGTCACATATGAGAAGTTGCCAACCAAACTTCAATCACACTGTAAGAAATATATAGATTTGGCCCATTAAATATTAAGCCCATTAACAATCACTGTAATAACTATTGTGACCCATTAGTAAGAGCGTTTGGTCAATTTTATTACAATAATAATTTAAAACAAGAAACTGCAAATCACATCTAAGACGCGAAAACTCGATCGAGATTTTATGTTATCACATGAAAAAGATTAAGAAAATGCAAATTCAATCTAAGATGTGAAAACTCGATCGAGATTTATGTTTAACATTAAAAGACTAAGACACTGCAATAGAAATTCCTAAATACAAATTCCAACATTAATTTTTATAAAATACTATATGTAATTGTCAAGTTCATATTTCATTGACGACATTTATTTTCTTGAGCGTCATTGTGAAGCGGAAAATCTAATATTTCAACGGCATTGAAATATTTGTGTAATTGTAGAAACTTATTAATTAATATTGTAACGTTGAAATATCGATGTAATGGGAGCTTGTAGCTAGTGTCTCTTGGGTAACTCCTCGAAGCACAAATGGAGATACGCGACGCGAAAACTTGAGTATGAAAATTAGACTCATAATTTTGATCTATTTCAACGTTATTAGATATATAAAAATGAGAATAGTTGCCGAATGTTTAGTGTTTGAATAATGTTCTTATATTATATTATCGAATTAAAACACTATTACTAGAGTGTAAAACTCGGTATTTTTTAATAAGACTAATATTTGAATACTTGCATTAATAATAAAAAGGTTTATACAATGATCAGGTATTTATATAACCCATTTTTTTTTTAAAAAATCAAATATTTATAGAAATTAAATGTTTCGGTCTCCATAACTATACACATAGTATTATGTATAGTTTCTTGAGCTTTTTATTCGTTATATTGATTAAATGGTATGTTAAGCTTTTTTTTGTTTTTTGTGTGCACAAAATAGTACGTTAAGATATACTTATTTTTCTCCACAATTCAATATTTTGATTACAAAGTATTTTCTAAATCCAGTGCACGGAACATACTAACTAGACATACGTACGCCAACTTATTTTACCGGTACCAATCAAACAAACTATAACTTCCTGTGAAGTGGAAAGCTTGAGTTGTATAGTTTTGAAATATATCACTGGAAAAACTCATGAACCATTCCATTTTTCTAACTTACATTGAATTTATACATGTGAAAGGCCCGATTATATCAAACTAAAAACGTGAAAGGACTCACCATATATTTTTTTTTTTGGCAAAACTCACCATAAACTTATAAGTTATAACCCAAAAGAAGACATAAAAGCAAAGACTCATTAGTCATTACACACTTTTACGTTTTAATTTTTGTAAAAAATGTTGATGAAGTATTAACGTATTGTAATTTTGAAAAACAATGTAAATGTAAAAGAAAACATTTAATTTCTTTTTAATATAAAAAAAAAAACCTTTTAAGTTTACAAGACGTGCAAACTTCATTGCAAGCTAACCCACATGAAATCCAGCTATAGGTTAATTATGTCTCCTTTTTTCGACTCGCGGAATAGAATTTGAGTAACAGATGTATCAATCTCAATATTTTTAAGAAATCATTATTCATACATACGAACACGCTGATTCTTTTATGATCAGTTTAAATTCAGGTAAGAAATTAAACTAATTTCGAGATCTGTAGAAAATTAGTTTTCTTTTTTTTTTTACCATTAAAAAAATTATATTGGCCAACCGGCAACCGTAATATTATTAAACGTCTATAGTAGCCACTAGCCATACATAAAAACCAGAAGCTTCTCAACCACTAAACCGTCTTGGTTTGGTTTATATGAACACACTCTAGTTGAGTAATTCGTGCATTTACAAGGTTCTAGTAATGTGTTAGTCAATTGATGATATAAATTAACGACATCCTTTATAGTATACGCGTCCTTTCCCTCTAACTTATAAACCTTTATGAATATTAATTTCATAATATTTAACAAGCGAAGGATATAATCTACTGTTAGTCGTTTATTAGATATCTTCTCTTTTTCAATTTGTAATTCTTAATGCTAATCATGAGTTCTATCTTCTTAAAAGTTTTGTGTCCTTATTGAAAGATGAGAAACAAAATTTTTATATATCAAAACAAAGCAATATATGCATATTCACAACATGAAGGCAATACTTAATTTTGTGAGAAAATAAGATCCCACTTTCTAAAATTAAAATAATAAAAAGTTCAAAGGATCTTTTTTGACAGAATGTGTTGGCCACAAAATAAGTTGTTTCCTGCCTGGTGATATCTGGATATTGATGGTAGAGAATCTTCTATACTAGTTAAGGTGTTATTTGCTTACCTTTTTAATAAGCAACCCCTCAATTAAGCATTTAGTTCATTACTAATTAGATTATAAAACTGAAAAATATTCAATATCTTCCGGTACAATAGAACCTTTTTTTTTTTTACCCCCCCCAAAAAAAAAAAAAATAGAACTTTTTTTTACTACTATTTAAAAAATTATTATTGATTAAAACATGTATATAGCAGATTCATACTAGCAAATTACCGCTGTATTATTATCCAAAATAGAATATAAATACTGCATATTACTAAAAATAATAATCATGAAATTATTTTATGGTTTGAAGTTTTTTTATGTTACAATATTTCTGTATATAATAATATTATTGGTTCATACATTTATACGATATATTGTAATAATAATATGAAATATTTTATAAGATATTGGAAAAGTACGAAAAGTATTGGAGGCACACCCCGTTCTACAACTGGAAGAATTTAGCCATATTTTCTTTATTATATTAACATATAAGTAAACATAGGGCGGCATTATTTTACCTTATACTAAAATAGGAGATTCAAAATCCCATTTGCTTAGCAGAATAATTGCATCAGCATCATAATAAACAATGAAATAGAAAAACAAAGTATTATTATTTACAATTAAGTCAGCTATTCGGAGTGGTATTGCCAAGTTTTATATATAGTCTTTAATGTGACCATGTCGACATTAATAAACAATCATAAACTTTAACATGTTCTTAACGACGTAACTTATCACAATTTCAAACTGCTATTTTACCTTTTAACTGCTAAATCCGATCAAATTATTATAGTTGAACTGAAATGTTGTTGAACTTTATCGGTAATCTTGTATTAACAATATATTTATATACATAGTACTCTTGTATATGTCTATTACACGAACGAGATTTCTTTTCCAAAAAAACAAATGACGCACTTGTGTTTTCGTTTAAGGACCTTGTGAATGTTTATACAAACGACTCCAATTAAGTTGTCTTTGCTTGATTAAAATTATGTATAATTAAAGATGTCTTTTGAGAACATCAGAAAGACCAGATTTAGTTGTCTGGTTCATTTCTAAACATCACGACGTACTTTAACAATTTCTTTTATGGAAAACCGTACTTTAACAATTCAATTTTCTTTTGCAGTGATGTAAGGTATCTTTCACTTTCGATTCCCGTCTTCGCATTATCTATTCGTAAACTATTTTTCTTATCAAGTGTCTTTCATAATTATTTTTGAAAAATCACAAACAAATATATGGGTATACATAAACATAATTTAAACGTGTCGACTTTCAAAAAACATTGTGATAGCTACAAGCACAACATCTTATTTCCTTATATCTAGTTCTATTTCAGTTCAAAATCTTTCATAAAACACTTGCTTTTATTGGTTAATATTCTATTAATAACAATGGTTTTTGTTCATCAGATAAATCATGAAATACATAATGAATTAGGTCAAAATGTTTTAAACGTAGATTGAAATTTCTGCGTTTATATTATAATAATGTTATTTCTGTCGTTTTGGAATAGATCAATTGCTATCGACTTTGTTTTTGCTATCGACATTCGATCAATAGTTCTTTTTAAGAAACATATCATAAGAGTTCTTTCTCTGCTGTTGGTCGAATTCATGACCTGGTCATGCTTCACCAAAAATTTAAGCTCCCCAAGATATCACCTTCGCTTGGTATATACATATTACATATACATACATCTAATGCTCATAGATGTATCTAAACATGAATTACATGTCTCCAAATAATGCGTGATAATATGGTTTTGTCTCCATAAGTCAAAAACAATAATTTCAATTGTTTTGTTATTTAAGATTTGACTTTTTTTTATTATGAGAGAACTTGTGCCGCCCATCGGTCATCTAGCTAGTTAATATTTATTTCCTTTCTTTGCCTCGCTTTAAATATTAAGTCCGACTAGGGAGACACCCAAGTTATTAAATAACTCAACTACGGTTAATTTAATTAACCGGATGAATATCGTTTTAATATTGTTAAATTTGAGTTCGAAGCTGATACTATCTTCGTGATCTGAAAAGCACAATCGAGTTATTTCAATACTTCGAATATGATTAATTTACCTGTAGTTAGATAGTGAAATTTGGGTTCGGATATGATTCTAATTTCTTAAAGAAAAACATCTTCTTGTTTATTAGTATTGACAAAAAACAAAATTGGAAGGTTATATATAAAAAACACGAAATAGTTTGTAAACTACCATGTACACTTCCTACCAAAAAAAAAACTACCATGTACACTTCTGAAAAATCAAATCAAATACATGCAATTTTGCAGAATATTATCTTTGAACTGATATTTGAAATATGGAATCTTTTAATATATATCCTTACACCAACCTGGTTAAAATCACTTTCACAACTACCCCTTGACATTATTATGAATTTCGTTTGTATATGCAAGTGTCTACAATGATTTAATGGAGAGGTTGGTCTAAATTCAAATCATACTGTTTAGTTTCTACTTAGTTAGTTTTAGTAAATTTTATTTTTACTCAAATCTCATTTCCATTAGTGTTTAGTTAATTCGTATTCTCTCGTTTTCTAGAATTGGATTTTTTGAAAGGGAAAGATGATTATTTATCTACAGATCTACTTATATATATAGATAAGATTAAACTATAATTTGACGTCAAACGAATAAAAATTTAATAAATATTTCACCTTTTATGACAAGTGGACGTCTTCATTACCATCCAGTGAGCCATATATTTCTCCTAAACACATTATTATTAGTTTCCTAATTAGTGACGAAATCAAGACACCGTAACGGATAATCCTAACATAATCCCTCTTTATTAATAAGAAGAATACAATTTCAAAAAACATACTATGTTTACAATATTATTTAACATTGTATTATTGAACAAGTTGTCATTCCTCTGTTTGGTCAACCATGGCCTTTGGGATACTCAGAAGGATTCCATACCCCATTATTTAATTCGATACTCTTCTTCTCCATGATTCACTCAATCCTTTAAAAAATAGAATCTATATTTTTTTTCTTCCCTTGTCACCTGCTGGAGTATATATATCATATAGTTAGTAATAAATCATTAAGTTTGTCAATGTTACACATTAGGCCCTACAAAATTATTTAATTTTATCTATTAAGTTAACAAAATAGTGTACTAACTCAAAACAAGTAGCTCGGTTGATTTAACCTCACAGTTGCAAGTTGGAATCTTAGTACAAAACTTCTGGTGAAATTATGTACAATCACATCAGATAATCATTTTATACAGATAAACAAAATTTTGTTCTTAAGAATAATTTAAGCAATTAAGAGCATGATATGTGGATTTATATTAAGTATGAAACATTGTTAAAATTAAAAAAACCTTTTAAATAAAATTTAAATTTTTTAGTCACTTTTCTTGTTGTTCTGAATATCATTTCTGAATTTTTTTTTCTCAGCCTAATAACTTTTAAAATGGTTAACATGCACTATAATCAAATTTCTCTCGAAAATATACTAAAGGATTTCACGCTTATTGTAAATACCTTTTCTCCGATGATTTGTCAAAAGACTATTAGTTACTGAATTATACGTTTGTTATAAATTGTAAATCTTCATTTGAAATATATAAATCAAAATTAGAATTGAAGCAAAAGGTTATTCGTCTTCGTGGTAAGTGCTAACTGCTAAAATCAATATAGACGCATCTTCTTGAAATGACCGAGTCAACGCTGATGGAGAATCTCGCGTGGACCTACCAACTGTCACGTGCCAAAAATCTGGTCCCTGAGATTAATATACCCCATAAGCAAAGCCAGCTCCGCCCAAAGTATTTGATCCATCCATTTTCTCCATTCTTTTCCATTTTTCAATATAGGGTTATTTTATGAAGTACTATTAACTAATTTCTTTTTCTCTTTTTTTTTTCTTTTCAGATGATGTATTTATTTTTTGGTCGGATTCAGATGATGTATTTATTAATTTAATTCAATATAAAATAACGAATTTGGGTTCACCACTCGTTCTCTTTTTCTTTTTGGATGGGACTCCTCATTGTCACCTTTTTCATTCGCTCTTCCGCAATCCTTGGATGTGTACAAAAGAATCAATTGTTGGGGATATTATCGTAAATAGAACAATCTGAAATTAGCAACGAAAAAAGCGTTTATTGATGGGTTTGAACTTTGAAATCTCATCGACCTGCATATCAAGAATTCGGAAAGAGATGGATCATGACATGATACAGAGTATACAATAAATTTATGAATTTTGAGAATTGATTCAATAATTACTTTTGTTTTCTTAAACTGATTTTAATGTTTGTTCTTATATTATTTGTAACATATAATTTCTTGCTTTTCTTGGAATTTTACTTTTTTTTTTTTTTTTTTTTTTTTTTA
>OVBW01001135.1:0-16536 GCA_900406355.1 Erysimum pusillum | reverse complement strand
TTCAAGTCTCAGCGTCGTCTCTTCATCAAATTGATACCAAAAAATAGCAAACACACAATAAGGTCAGTCGAATTTACTTGTTTTATCCATGAATTTCAGTCTTTTTTGTGTATCGTAGTAATTGTGATTAACATAGTCATGTTAATTTCGTGCAGCTACTCCATCTCGATAAACTAAATAGAATACATATTCTAAATATCACAGACGTAATCTAAACATAAATATTCAGTATCCTTAATTTCAGATTTTATTTCCTTAATTTTTGAATTTATTTCCTTAATTTTTGATTTTTTTTTTCTGTTTTAAAGAAATTCTAGATTACACAGAATTTATATTCTAAATTTTAGAAGACGTATTCTAACCATTTTAGATCGATTTTTATCAATAAAAAATGATTACAAAAACAACATATTCTCCATATTATATACTTTCTCATAACTTTTTCATTATTATTTACAAATTATCTTTGAAAAAATTGCTTAAAACTAATAAAAAGGGTAAGTTAGGAATAGTTGATTTTAAATTTTAGAATGCATAGTTGGACAAATGTTCATATATTCATCCTTTATTTCCAATTTCCCCTAAAATAAAAGTTATCTATGCGAAACCAAATTCAAAATGAAAACTGGAAGAACTATCTTGAACTAGTATTGCTCGAGTCATAAATTTTACTAACGAGTATATAATAAAATGGGGTATTTTAGTAATTTTAAAACTAAATAAAAATATTTTAAACTACCTCGTGAAACAATTTTTAATGGATAAAAACAGCTGGTATTGAACACTTTTAGATTTAATTCTCTATTTTGGTGGCTAGTAATTTTGTATGTAATTTGAAATATTAACTACGTAATAGCCATTGTCACTTTTGTTTGCTTCCCTCTCGTTTCTCTCACTTCTCATTAGGTTTGTGTCCTTTTTTGTTTCCACTTTTATGATTTTATATGAAATCATCCATTAATAACTAATAAGTTGATTCTTTTTTTGTTTTTTTAATATTCTATTTCTGACCCGTCATAGAAACCTCTATATGTGATTTGTTATTTAAAAATTTATAGTTGTTAAGTATTTAGTAATAATTTTAATTCTTAAGTGCTTCATCACTTTTCCGCTTACCCTCTTCCGGATGAAGAAACACAGAGTCATAGAAGTCAAGAATAGGGACAAGTGCAAACAGATTGCGCCACTTCTTTGAGAGAATTGATGTCAAAGCAGCCTCCTTTGTGGTCAGGAAGGATAATATATGACAACGGACATCGTCTGGTAAACTGCTCAACATATTCATTTTCTCTACCCTAAATAAACAACGCAAATCAATTTACCCAGAAGCTTCCCACTAGTAATAGAGAGAGATTGTTCAAACCTAACAGTTAACAACAACGCGAATAAGAAACCCACCCAGAGCAAATTGATTTTCAAAATCCAAATTGAATTTGAACCCACTCAATTCCTAAATCTCAAAACCACTAAAATCAAGGAGAGGATTTTGATTTGGAAATGAAACTCTATATAATTTTTACACAGATGATTAATTTTTTTGGTTTTTATAAGCAGTCATTTTTGTTAACAATGTGTAAAAATTATGTTAATCAATTTATCAATTGTTTGGGCCAGTTTGGTTGGCCTAATAACCACAATTTTATCTTATATTAACGACGAAGGCCATTAGTAATTCTGACCCATAAGCTTTATGGTTCAACTGATGTCACGACAACACCACCTCTATTCTTCATCGATTTTATCCCAAAACCAAAAATTCCGCTAGATGATTTCGGGAGATCATGTATGGTGATTTCTATGGCAATCGACTGTATATGATCGAGAAGGTAATGTACTTGATTTAATCGATTTTATACATTTGAAAGAATTCATAATAACATCTACGAAATTGAGTTGTGGTTGATTTTGTTTGAGGAATTTGGGGATTAGGGCCACTTTTTGGATTAAAGTGTATAAAATCGATTAAATCAAGTACATTACCTTGACTTTTGTTAAGCAGTTTAATCTTAGAAAAGGGAAAACTTTAATCAATTATATTATAATTTTGAAAATTTTGTTGTGTTGGTTAATATAATTTATTTGAGATAGTATAAGTTTTTTCTATATAAACAGTATTTCAAACAAAACTGAAAAATATTTTTATAAAAATATAAGAAACATTCAAAAATAATTATGTTGATTGTATGTATTTAGTTTTTGGGCCAATTTGTTGGCATAAGAACCACATTTTATACATCCTCCAAATGTCTCAGCCCACTTACGAAGTCAGGCCCATAATCTGATTTTTCCAGATAAGCAAATGACAACATCTGTCTTCGTCGTCTTGTTTTTTTTTTTTCCGATTTCTAACACACAAATCAAAAGGAGCTATCAGTTGAATTTCTGAAATCATGTATATCGATTTGTATGGCAACCGAGTGTATACGAATCAAAAGGTAAGGTAACTCGATGAATTGATTTTATATAATTGAAAAGAATACATAATATTAAGTTTGAACTTATTCTTTTCGATTTGTGTTTGAGGAATTTGGGTAAAATCTGATCTAAGGAGGGAGAATCTATGATTACGCATCTTCTTTCATTCAGAGAGGCTACGATTTGAATGGGTAGGTAATTTCTGTAATTTGATATGAATTTTTTGTAAAATCATTGTCGACAATGATGTTAAATAATAATTCATATGGTAAACAAAAAAACTGATTATGGTGAAGATGTGATTTCCAATTGTATTCGAAGCTGAAGACGTCGATTTGAATGTGCTTGTAAGTTCATCAACTCTAATAACACTATTTTTTTAAGAATCCGTATGAGTTTCAGTTTCTAAACAATTTCAATTTGTTTATGAGGATTTGGGGGAAATCTCCGAATAGTTTACTGCAATCGAAAATTACGGATTGTATTTCAATCACATGTGCCGGATTTCCATGTTTATGGAAAAAAATTCAGGTAATTTGATGTGTTTTGTTTTCTGATTTTTAGATACTTTATTTTTTACAAACTCAGAAATTTAATCCCATAAATCCCCAATTGAAATGTATAAATAAGTTTAGATTACAACGAATTCGAAGATTTAGTGTCTGAACCTAATACGATGAACTCCAATCGTGTCCATCTGATTTACAGAAACCCCAGAAACCCGAAACTAATACTATTTTTTTTTTCTGTACTTCGAATTGACTCTCAATAATTGGACATCTCAGGTTAGTTATTCCAATTCATATATGTAGATTATATTGATTTTGTAACTGTAGATTGTAAGCAACTTTCTTCAACTATTCTCGTTATTAATGATTCCAAATTCAAATATCTTTAATACAGACTTTATAAATTTTATATTTTTTTTTCATCTGCAGAATGACATAAACATTCAAATGGAAGGCCATTGATGAGAATTGTGTTTCTCATGGGACAGATTACTACAGAAACTTTCACAAGTAATACACGTGCCTAGTGTACAGTTTCAAGACACTCCATCAATCAGTGAAACCAAAGAACCGGTACATAATTCTATAATCATTCATTCATTGTTATTACATCTCTCTCTTTTCTTGGTTAGGTTTTTTAAAATTCACATCTCATATCTGTAGGCTGAAGTGGAGATGGACTTACGCAATTTGAAGCGATCCAAGTTATGAATTAGACTCTGAAGAGGATTGGCATTTTCTTAGATAAGGCGAATGGGTAATGATGTGTCATGGGAGAGAAGGATTCTTCATACTTAGATTTCAATTTTTCGTGAGTTGTTTTACAAACATGTAGATAAAAAAACTATAGGTGTACATAAGCATAGCACCCACACTAGTATATAAATAATCATTGTGTGTAAGTGTGATTACTGTAACTGTCAAATATTATAGGAAATACAAACAACAGATTATTGTCAAAAGTCTCTAAAACATAAACCATAGTAATGTAATTTCTACTAATCTTCGTAGATAAATTGATATATACCATAGAGTCATAGACCAAATGACCAAACCTTTATTTAAAAAGAAACTTGGTTCTGAAATTTTAACAGCTAGAAAATTTTCTAGAATGAGTAAATTATGTTTATATCAACAACAAATAATGATGTCTTCTTTTTCTTTCTTTCTAATTATGTTTTTTATAGATTTGTAAGATATATTAATTGACTGATTATTGATTTTTTTTTTTTTTAAAGAGGATATATACTCTTACAATACCTCTTTTTACAAAAACTTAATTAGCAACACATTACACATATAAAAACCGATGATATAATCTTAATGATTTTAAGAGATTAAACCGATGATATAATCTTAAAACTATTGTACCAATAATATAAACAATGATGTTGACAAATCAGTTTCAAAGAGCGATAAGACACCTTTTACTGAGTAAGGAACAAAACAAGATACATAATATTTTTGATGAGCCTATTGATACTGTCTGGAATTTGTGACCACTTGAAGCCAATAATCATTCATTGAGAACCTATGAAAGCCCAAGTAAAAGAAAAAATTATGAACTTGAAGACGAAATATAGAAAATTTACAAGTTTTGTGACGACGAGAGAGAATGAAGACGAGTCTGTATATCGTGAAGATTTTCAATTATGAAAAATAATTTGGGGAGATGATGGTATTCTTTCATACAAGAAAAAAATGCTAAAGAAGCATGACTCACGAATGGGAGAATTTCCCTGCAAAGACAAGACTCTATCCACAAAACCCATGAAGCTCTGAAGAATTTCATCTCTTTCCCGCTTACCCTCTTCCGGATGAAGAAACACAGAATCATCAAAGTCTAGAATAGGGACAAGTGCAAACAGATTGCGCCACTTCTTTGAGAGAACTGATGTCAAAGAAGCTCTATTTAACATTTAGAAATGTTAAAGAAGCATGACTCACCACTGAACAAACTAGACACAAAATTGGAATTGATGTTTGGTATTCTTTCGTGTTACTTAATGTAAAAGATGAATTCGCATTTCATCGTTTTCAATCTTTATATGATAACTATAATAAATTTGTTAGAACAGAAAGTGCAAATTTTGCCCAATCCATTTATATACTATAACATGTATATAAATGTGTTTTAGCCATTAAATACTTAGTTCTAGAAGATGACATGAACAAATAGTGTAGAAACAATCGAAGCAAACATCGCGAGTTGAGTAAGTGTGGTATAAAATTAAAAGATGGATTGAACGAGTTAGGTGGTAAAATATTTTGAAATTGAACAAAACGAGTTTAGGGATGATCTACTTGCCAAGTGTCCCAAACGGATAAGCCTAACACTTGTTATGGTTGTAGCTATTATGATCAATTTGATTTTTTTTTTTTTTAAGGGCATATCAAATACACTATTTTTGTTATTACGATAAAGTTATATACACGTATGACTACTCTCCAAAACTATTCCCTACAAACATACACGAAAAGACAAGGGAATGATCGGGAAGTAAAGTTGTTAAAAGAAAAAAACGTGAAGTAATAAAAAAAGAGGACAAGAGGATGATGAATGCATGCATTTTTGAAAGATATGATGAAAGGACTAGAATATTAATTTCAAAATGTGAGAGATATTGCATGGAACATTTTGGAGACGATGAAGGAGCATTAAATTTATGGATGGTTGAGCTTGTGTAGTATTCTTTGTATCAAAGTAGAAATGTATGGGAGACACTGAATAACATCAATTCTGGCATGTAATAATTAAACTCCAACTAGATACGATGATAAAATCAAACTCTCTTTGTTACAATTTGTGAGTGGTTAATTAATATTATCATGCAATTATTTATAACCATACATTACTCACTATCAAATGTGTGGTTCATAGATTTTAATTAGTTATTTGTGGGCAGATTGAAAATTATGATGAAATAATGACATATAGACTATTCAATCCTAGTCAAAATGACTGAATATTCAAGACATTTTTGTAGAAAGTTATAATAAAATGTACCACCACAAGTCCAATTTACTTGAATTTGCCTTTTTAATTCTTAAAAGTTAATTTAACGACAGATAAAAAAGACATGGATATAGTGATGTGAATATGGACCAACATATGCTTCTTCTGATCCTTCTCATGAATCCAATTATTTGTTCAGTATCGTATCGACATGCTTTTTTCCCACTCTAATAAATGCGATGAACGATTTAGAGGTACTGATTCATAGTATATGATATTAGATTATGTAATTCAATTTATTCCTTAAGTTTTTCCGAATGAAATTTAGAACTTGTTTTCGTGGAAAATGTGGATTGAGAGTTATTGATTTGATTGATATGTCTGGCGAGGGACGTTCGTGAAAATTCATATTTGTATAATTTTGAAAGAAATAAAAAAAAAATATTGCAAGATGGGATGTAATCTCTTCTTATTTACCCATGTGCCAAAATAAGACAATGACTCTTTTTTTAATTGTGAAAATGCTATGAATTCTTCCAACTACTTGCCCTTTACTTTTTGCAGAAAATCATAGAAAAACAAATTGAGTCATTGTCTGAGGCTTTGATCTATTAAAATGAGTTGGGCTTATGCTAATGGAATTTTGTTTTTAGTTTTGATCATAACTAGTTCACTACGTCCATCATTTCTGTTACCAAAATACACTTTTCATTTAATGGTTCATCTACTAGAATGAAAAATAATAGCAGCTTTACAGAAGTTCTTGATTAGTTATTACAATAAATCAAATTTATTTAGTTATCCATGTAACTCAGCAATACAACACAAACAAACCGAGAATTTCAGCAATCGAAGCATCCTAACCAATAATAACCGGGTTTATTCTAAAGTTCCCTAAACTCTGACACCTAAATTTTCACTACCGAATACAACTTTTAAAAAGAAAACCAAATGTATCCATCCACTTATAAAAGAGATTGTAAATAAATCAACTTTATTTTATTCATTCATGCCATAACACTTTCTCTTCATGGATGTTTTATCGGTTGGGGTATCTTTTCTTTTTTAATCTATTTAAGTAAGCCCAAAAATTTGACTAGAAAATAAAAGCCCATTAATGGCCCATAGTCTTACATCAACCCGATCATCAACAAAGTAGTTAGAATCGTTAGTTAGTGAGCTGAGTGACTGTAACCGTTTCAGAAGTCACAAACGAATCACTAATCTTTAGTTTAAACACTAATCATTTACTGATCTTAACCGCATCAAAATTTTTCATAACCTCTCTTCTTGGCGGAAAAAAAGGAAAAAGCGCGAAAATGGAATATTCGGCGAGCTTAGCGACGGGTCCCGACGGAAGAAAACGCCGCGTGAGCTACTTCTTCGAGCCATTCGTTGGCCCACCGAGAACGGAACCTTATCCAAGCCATATGACTCACAGCCTCATCATCAAACATGGTCTCCACTACCAAATGGAAATCCACCGCCCAATTCTCGCCAACTTTTCCGATTTCTTACGATTCCACTCGCCGGAATATCTCCAATTCCTCGCCTCCCTTACGCCGATGACCAGAAGATCTGATCCTAACGTCTCTCGCTTCTTCGACAGAGATGTGGAACGGCTGACTAGGATCGGTCCTGATCCTATCTCCCATGGTCTCTTCGATTATTGCCGTGCCTACGCTGGTTGTTCTTTAAGCGCCGCCGCTAAATTGAACCGTCGCGAAGCCGATATCGCCATCAATTGGACCGGTGGGATGCATCGTGCTAGGAGTGATATGGCTTCTGGCTTTTGCTTCGTTAATGACATTGTTCTTGCGATTATCGAGTTGCTCAAGGTATTCAAGGTAGAGTACTGTTTAATTGGAAATTAGGAATAGAATCTGCATCTTTGATTGAGATGTCTCTGAGAATTATCTGCGGAATTTGCAATTTCTTGAAGCCTGAGGCGTTCAAATTGGAAATTAGGAATAGAATCTGCTTCTATGAATGAGATGTTTCTGAGAAGTATCTGGTGTATTTGCAATTTCTTCAACTTAGTATTCAGATTTAAGAGTTGATTGTTGAATCTTGATGCCTCTAGAGATATTGAAACATTATGCTTAGTATCTTGATATTTCTGGGAATAGCCGAGGAGTTTTATGATATCATCTGTTGCAGAGTTCCTTGTTCTTCAGAACATTTTTTTCTTTTTTTTACTTTTGAGTTGGCAAATTCATGGCTGAGAGTACTTACATCCGAATGCTTTCTTGATGTTTTGTTTTTTTTGTTGACAGAGAGTTCTCTACGTAGATATTGGCTTTCGACATGGGGATGCAGTGGAACACGCATTTTACGATACTGATAGAGTTATGACTCTTTCTTTCCACACATTTCGGGACAATTTTTTCCCAAGGAATTACAGAGACAGAAGAGAGTTGTATTCTCTAAATGCACCATTAAAGGATTGTCTGGGTGATCTTAGTCTTGGCCATTTATTCAGACCTGTTATCCACAAGGCAATGGAGGTTTATCAACCGGAAGTCATTGTTCTTCAGTGTGGGGCTGATTCATTAGCTGCTGATATGTTTGGTACATTCAACTTGAGATCCAAGGGTCACGGTGATTGTCTCCAGTACATAAGATCTTTTAATGTTCCTCGCTTGGTCTTGGGTGGTGGAGGTTCTATGCCTCGACATGTTGCACGTTGCTGGTGCTACGAGGTCTATTTTTATCTATTTAACTATGTTTTTTGCATAATCAATTAATCATACAAGTCTTGTTCTTGAAATCTGCTTTTTTTCCTTGTTGCAGACAGCGGTTGCGGTTGGGCTTGGAGCACAACTTGAAGAACGACTTTTTGCCAATGAGTTTTTTATCAAGCAAGACCCCATACCGGATCTAAACACACCAAGAGATATCATCACTACAAGGTAACCTTTCTATCAATTTGGTGCCAATAATTGTTTATAACTTTATATGTTAACAATTTTGTTTCCTATAAGACTCAACAACTTACTTGTGCCTGCAATTACAGGGACAGATTACTACAGCAACTTTCACAAGTGATACACGTGCCTAGTGTACAGTTTCAAGACACTCCATCAATCAGTCAAGCCAAAGAACCGGTACATTCTATAATCATTCATTCATTACTGTTACATATCTCTCTTTTTCTGGGTTAGGTTTTTAAGATTCACATCTCATATCTGTAGGCTGAAGTGGACATGGACTTACGCAATTTGAAGCGATCCAAGTTATGAATTAGACTCAGACGAGGACTGGCATTTTCTTAGATAAGGCCGATGGGTAAATGATGTGTCATGGGAGAGAAGGATTCTTCATACTTAGATATCAATTTTTTGATGAGTTGTTTTACAAACATGTAGATAAAAAAACGATAGGTGGATAGTATAAGCGTAGCACCCACAATAGTATAGAAATAATAACTGTCAAATATTATAGGAAATACAATATAATATTTGACAGATTCACTGTTGTTACAGATTCACTGGATTTCTTTGGTGCCGGTTTCTTTGGCGCCTGTTTTCGGCCCCTGATTTTTTCCTGTGCTACCTGTCTCTCTTTTTCCTGCTGATCAAGTTTCTGCGATAAGAGGAAAAGATGATCAATGACAAAATATACAGAAAATTCACATGATGAATGAAATTGTAAAAATGACTCAATTTACTATTATTTCTTGGAAGAAGATAGATTGGGAAATTTGGAAGTGAAAAAGTGAAAAGTCAACAGTAAGTGAATCCAAATCTAAATCAGTTATTATTTTCGTAAGTCTCAGACGTCGACTTCAATACCAATCGTTAAATAATCATCAAATCGAAATAGATTTTCCGGCGAAAACTACTCTCCGGCGATAATGGCTTGTGGATTCTCTCTCGGTTTTTATTATATATCAAATAAAAGTTTTTAAAATTATACTAAGTATATAGACTTTACCAATTGAGCTATTGACACTTAATAATAGTAAATAACTATTTCCTTAGTCACTAAGAAAACATACATGACTCTAGAGAAGGAAGTTATCTATTGCATTTTTTCATTTGTTGCGATTCGTGCCATATACCCACCACAACATCCCTAAATACAGTATAAGTATTGAGTCGATGGTCTCAAATTCTGCCATAATTTTTGGTCGAGCCAACTGATTAGTAGTTTATATATGCAATTATTTGGTAGACATCTTTCAAGCTCTATACTCCTCTGTTTCCATCTCAAAATCTTCCAAAATCCTTTCTTTAAATATGATCAAGATTCACAAAAAAATTATGGGCATATTTTGGCAATTTGTAACTGAATTACAATTTCAATAGCCTAATTTTACCAAATATTACATCAATGCTAGCATAGAAGTTCTCANGATTCTAGCTAGAGAAGGAAAATTTATAATATTTTTCTCCATTTATTTTAATTATTCGCCTTTAAAATCTCACCCTAAATGAAGACCATATGTAAAACATATTTTTACGTAATTTGAGTTGACATGATCCTTATTAAAGAGGGTAACGCCATTATCTGGAGTCGAACTTTACTTTGATTAAAGACATTTCTCACCTATATCTAAATCTAGACATCTTTAAAACTTGCATTGCCTTTTAATTATCGAAACAAAACTATAATTTAGGCCTTACTATATTAGAAACAATAATTGAACTAAACTGGTAGAGATAATTAAATTAAAAAACATAGGAAAATTTTACCAATGGCCAAGAAAAGTCTGAACTAAATATGTAAAGTAAAACATTTTGATCCCCATTGTTTTACTCTATCAACGGTTGATTGATTTAAAGATGTTTCAACCACCTTTGTTGCTTCTCATTATGTAATAGATTCAGATATTTTTTTTTAGATATTGTAGATTAGCTTTTTATTTGCAAGATTTCACTTGTTGAAGCCTATCACTAATTGTCTTGTTATTCTTTTACAGTTACTTTTGAGCAGTGAGATTTCAAGAACAATGGATTCATGTAGAATATCAAGTCTACCCGATGTAGTTTTGCTTCTAATCCTATCTTACTTGTCATTCAAGGATAAGATAAAGACGAGTGCTCTCTCAAGACGTTGGAGGAATCTTTGTTATGAAACCAAATTAAGACATTGCTTTTAAGGAATCTGAGTATGTGGACCACTTAGTCTCTGACAACCATTCCAAAAGGGTTTCGTTTGTTCGCTATATGTCCCAATGGGTGCTTAGAGTCAACAGTGAGGTTATCGAAAGTTTTGAAATTTTTTTCTCAGATCCCGTGGGCTTCAAGGCAGATATCGAGTCGCTATCCAGTTTGCGGTTTCCAAAAAAGTGAAGAAGTTGATTCTCGACTTCTCAAGCCCTTTTTGGAGAAACACATGCGATGTGTTGAGGCTTGAGTTTGTTGTTGAATTGCCCGCACTTGTTTACAATCTAAAAACCCTTGAGTCATTGAAGATTTACGCGTGCAGGTTTGACCCGAAGAGATTCGAAAACCTAGGATTGCTAAAGAAGTTCTCTATTGGTTGGTTCAGACTTAATGAGATTCAATCTTTGCTATCAAAGTTTCCTTCACTTGAGTGTCTAAGTATCAACTACTGTTGGGGCATTATTGATTCCATGGTGCTAGCTGGGCAAATAAAAGAATTTGTCTTTGAGAACTGCAGCTTCCCTCTCATAACAACTTGTTCCTTAAACATTCCTAATTTAGACATCTTTAAATACTCTGGAGATGTTATCAGCTTTCGTTTCGAGAAAATAAATACGATACTGAAAGAAGTCTACTTGGATTTTGGGGTAGAGAACGCATATGACGAACCAAACTACTCAAACAAAGATGCCGGAGAAATTCTTTCTCAGCTCCTTAACGATCTTCGATCTGCTAAGACCTTAACAGTCTGCCCTTATCTCCTTGAGGTATATCTCTAACAAGAAGCTCTTTGCAATATCAACAAAATATTACATTAGGGCACAATATATACATCTCTTCATTTCCTATATTTAAAGTGCAATCGTGACTGGGTTTACTCTATTTTACATATGTTTTTAAAAGAATTTTTTTTGGCAATATGGAATAATTATGGGCTAGAGGATTAAGAATATGTTGAACACGTAAATCTGATATGTCCAATCTGTTAATGTAGAGTAGATAATAACACATAAATTATTACGTCAATCTGTCCATTTGTGTGTGTGTGTGTGTGTGTGTGTGTGTTTTGTTTTTTCTTATGGAAGGTGATTCAAGAATGTGACGATCCGGTTTATATGCTTCGTGATGTGGAAACGCAAAATTTGGTGTTAGAAACGAATCTTCATCCGAAGGAGTTTCATGGAATTAGGCTCCTTCTCGATAATTGCCCGGATTTAGAGACCCTTACTCTCTATATTCTTTCTCCAAGGCCTTTCCATGTAAGATAACAGTATATTTGAATACATATTAATAGTCACATTAATATATATGACTTCTTTTTAGTAATTATTAGTGTTACTAAAGCTCATGTACGTTGATTTATCATAGACGGCTTCATATGATGGCATCAATCCAGAGACATCTTGGCTACAAAACATCGCATCCAGGTGTTTGAGAAGGACTCTCAAGGTAGTGGTGATTAAACATTTTTGTGGTGGCTGGGAAGAGTTTTATGTGTTGAACTATTTGGTTCGGCCAGAGCATGGGCATGTACTGGAACGAGTTGAGCTTTACGTACCGAATTGGTTGGAAGAAACTCAAAGGATGTGGGCACATGTTGCAGCTGCGATGTTGCAGAGAACTTCAATTCGTGTACAAGTTATTGTGCACAACGGTTGAAAAAGGTAAGATTTCTCACTTGTGGGTTTTGGCTCATTAAGTGATGTTTTTCAAGTTTAATTGAAGGGTTGGATATTTCATTATCTTTGTTTGTGGAGTAATAAGGACTTGGTTTTGTGTCTACTACAAACGAAAACAATAATAAATATTTGAGTAATGTCATTGTGATATTATATACANTTTTTTTTTTTTTTTTTTTTTTTTTTTGTTAAAGTGATATTATATACAGTTTTAAGACTATTTTTCATTCTAGTATTTTATTTTTGTTTTTACTGTTTGATTTCAGTATTAGTAAGTTTTATTTGTTTCTTTAGTACTAGAATTACGTTAAATGAATATATACTGAATCTCACTTCTATCTAAATGATTTTCATTACATGCATGAACACGTGCGGAAAAGCCAAAAAACTTGTCTATTTAATTTGGAACATCAATTTTGTTAATGCATTCTTGAATGTATATTGTATAGTCCAAGATCTTTTACTAAATATATTATGGTTCTCTTAAATTATAAGGAAATTGGAGGGCTACAAGCCTGACAAGGTAGAGCTCGAGGTTTTAATTCATAAATAATCTTAATTGTCTAACCACTTATAACTCTTCAAATAAAGCTATCCGATGCACTCCAAATAAATATATAGAAGACTCGTTTAACGTAGGTGAAATACTGGATTTAACTCACAACTTGCAAGGCTCAGGTCTGTTCTCTCATATATTTTTCTAAGCCCTATACATCTGTTGTATCGATCTTCTAAGCTGTGTGGCCAAGGACTCCACCGGAATTGGAGATCGGTTCCGATGAATTGGCCTTGCTCTTATCATCCAAGAACCCTTATTATGCCGACAAGTTTATCATCAGATCTCAAGTAGTACATAATCACTAACACATCTACGGCTCGAATCAAGTTCACTAACACCATATGTTGAGAGCTTCAAAGCGATTAACCAACTAGGTGAGTCTCCTGCATCCTCATATCTCGTCGCTTGAGACACCGTGGTATCATTCATTCCCCTTTTAGGAGAAACCCTTTATCACCTCCTCCCCTTTTTGGAGAGAACCATAGTCACACATTTGCGTCCTTAGCTTACAACTTCTAAACATTGTAAGCAATCGATTCTCTTTACTTTGTAACATTTTGTGTAAAACTTCTAGTGCCGGCGAGAGAAAAGGTTTTGGAATCATTTTTAACGTCACTCCGTCATATGACCCTCACCACCTTCTCACATCCCGAATTAGCGTGAAACTGTGTTCGACTCACCATAGATTTGCTTATTTCAATTTGCTTGTTAGTTTTGGTCTCCAAGCATGTATGGATAACAAGTCGAAGTACCCTATCTATCTTCATGTTGTTTTGGAGAATGACGCTTACTTTCATGGTTTAAGCATTGGAGCTCTGATCCTATCCTTTGTGTTTGGACTGGTTTTGTTTGGTTGATTGAATGAAATCTTGTTTGCAAAAAAAGCAAAATTTATAAAAAGGAAAAGAGGAGTATTTCGAATATTTGATTTAAATTAAAAGAATTTTATAAGGATCTAATGGCAACACATAAGATTTTTGTGAACATATAATTTAAGATAATTTTCATCTATTTAGGTATATTTATCAATCATAACGTGATACATAAAGGAGAGACTCACAAAAAACTACTTAGAATTGATATCTCGTATATATCAATAATGCGAGCTCCGAAACTGACCAAGCATAAGTGAAACTTACAAATCTTGTGAAATAAACCATGTGATAAAAGTATGATAGCTTACAATGTATTTTCTTATAAGTATAGTATTTCTATCACTACAAGAAAACAGCCCAACAGCGACTATAACAGGCGACTACGGTTGTAGTCGCCAAATTTAGTGTCTAATGGTTACTCATTAGTGAACAACTAACGACTGCGAAACATTAGTCGTCAATCAGTCGCTATTTAGCGACTAACATACGTAGTCACCAATTTAGTCGTAAATTAGCGACTACTTTACGACTAATTTGCCAGGTAAGTAACGTAGACGCTACGCAGTCACTAATTGGTCGCTACCTTGGCGACTAAGTTGCGACTTATGCAGCGGGTCACAATGTAGTCGCGACTTAGTCGTAACGTGCAGATGAAAAAACACGTTTTTTTTCATTTTGGGTACGTATACCGGTATTTGGTAACTACTATTCGTAGTCGCTATGTAGTCGCTAAATAGTCGTTATGTAGTCGCCAAATTCTCTATATAAGGGACCACTAAGTCATTGCTTTCCTCACACCAAACACAGAAGAAACGAAAACTACAAAAAAAAAAAACAAAAAACGGGAGGTTGAGAAAGTTTGAGAGGGTTTGCCCAAAAAACAAAAAAGAGTTTGAGAGGTGGAGAATCATGACAGAAAATTACAATTATATTAATTTTCGAGAGTGGATGTATAAGAGGAAATTAATTACAATTATATTAATTTGCCCCCCAATTTTTTTTTTTTTTTTTTTGTCGTCTGATTAATATAGAAAGAGAAACAGAGAAAGTTCAAAAACAGAACGAAACAACCAACCAATTTTTTTAATGGAGTGTTTGATGACAGAAAAAAAAAAAAGACTGACTTATTTAATTATGCGAACCAATTCAAAAAAAGTAAAATATTATATATATATATATATATACTTAAGATTCTTTATATTTTGGATTTGGTATTTTAGTTTTGTTATTAGTGGTATAAAGCTATGAGCGTTATTTTCATTCACAATGAAATATAATGAGATGGGACTCCTGATGGATACCACTATACGACCATACGCCATGCTTATCTTAAAGCTGATATCATTTCAAAACTAAAGAAAATACTAATTGACTATGTCAAATATAGAATAAAGTGAAAGGTCTTCGAAGAAGAGAGAAAAGAAAATTAGAAAAGCCGAACACCCACAGATTTGGGATAGTTTGGTAAGAAAACACAACTTTGAAAATTGAAACCATTTAAACATATAAACGAATGACTATATAAAAAAATTAAAGATCAAAATATGTTTCTTTTTTATTTACCAAACTATTTAATAGTGCAAACAGCTGCAAATATAGCTAAGATCTTTACAATGCTGCGTAGGAACAACACAACAAACGAGGTTCCATCATGAGAAACGTTCAATAATATCACTAATTATTAGGTTTAAACAGTATACAGTCTTTTCACGTTTTTAACGTTTTGAAAAAATATTTCCGGTGAATATATATATCATTCACGAAAACTTACACTAAATTATAAAGCATGAAAAATAATAAATAATTTTTTTATTTATCCTGCATGCTTTAGAATTATAAAACATCCTATTGATTTAAAAAGACGTTTATATCAAGTTTAAATTTATTATCATCCTATTGATTCTGCTATGTATAATTCAGTTATTACTATATTCATGTGTTAATTTGACATACCACTCAAACTCATTATAATTTTCGACAAAAATAAATATGTTATTTACTACATAATTACATTGTGTATCTATATATCTATTTGTGGGTTTTAAATTATTAAGCCCACAGGAACAAATCCGTGGGTTTTAAATTTCAACTTTGAGGGCAAGGACTTTTGTATTAGTATGCTGTATGCCAAAGCTCACTATATATAACTTATACGTATTGATTATAATTTCTCAAAGTAACAATATAAAAAAGAACAAAAAGTTAACGGTAGTTCGTATTATATAGNATGGGGCGTTGGGTGAGACCTGAGGTATTGAAAAAATATTTATAATATATGCGTGTTCTTATTCGATTTTGAAATGATTTATATGTCTATCATATGATTCGTATCAACCAATGTAAACAAATAATTCGGGCCGTCTTAGTACTAGGACATATTGTTTAGTAATTTTTTTTTTTTTTTTTTTTTTTTTTTTTTTTTTTTTTTTTTT
>OVBW01001133.1:0-16541 GCA_900406355.1 Erysimum pusillum | reverse complement strand
CGCGGAGATCCGAATCGCCGCGTAGCCGAGTCAAACGTAACATTCAAAAAAATCAACCATACACTATCACACCAGAGGAAGAAGATTACAAGGACGAGAACAACGAAAGCGGAACCGGAGAGAAACGGTTTTCCTGGCCGGAGAAATCGGTTTTTTTTCCGGCGGTAGAGGAGAGAGAAACTGTAGAGATGCTAAAAGAGGACCGAGAGAGGAAGAAACTTGGAAAACCGGAAAAAATTGTTAGGAATGTATAATTTATACTTTTATACTCCAAACGTGTATACTTTAGTGGCCACCGTAATTAAAAATAGGTGGATTTCGGGAAGGTTCCCAAATTCTTCTTCTCAAGCCATTTAAATTAGGTATTTTAATGAACGCTCATAGCGTTTGTGTGCGATTGGTGCGGTTAGGATCGAGTTTAATCACTATTTTAAGAAAATGATATGCTTTAATCTTCATAAAAAAACAAAAACTGAAAAGGTTCAGTATCAAATTTTAATTTGAAAAACGTACTTTTTTTTTTACTTTATAAAATAGTTAGAGAAATTTGTGTGATGATTTCAACCATTATTTTTATTAAAAAGTATAAGCTATTCATAATGTTAAAGAACATGAGATTTTATTATTATTATTATCAAGTCACTATACATTTTTTTACAATGTCTATTTTGTTCCTTTCTCATTAATTCATATTTTAATTTTGTGATTTGTAGCATTATTTGTTATTACTATTCATAGCTATTTTTTAATTATTCTTAATCACATTAATAATCTCATTCCACATGTAACATTGAGGTTTTTTGATTATAAAATTTTACTTATAGAATTTTTGTTTTAAGTTTGTCTTTAAAGTAAAAAGCTAAATTTATCTAATCAAAATTTTCATATTTTTACAATAAATTCAATAATATGTACATTTGTTGAAAACTATATCCATTATTTATACAGTCAAAACATTTAAATAAAAGGTTTTAGCTAATCAACTCCATTATCAGTCAGCCTTTTTTCCTTTTTATACTTGTACCAATCAGCTTTATATTTTTAATTTATTAAGACCAAATGCCTAAAATAAAGGAAATAGATTCCCAACAAAACAAATTAAAATAAAATAAAATAAAAATAAAGGGAACTATAAGTGTGAAGGAAAGTGGTGGTTGTTAGGTGGTTCAACCAAACGCTGCCAACCCTTTAAAACGGCGTTTCATCCATCTTGCGTTTCCTTCAACAGTAAAATAATGTCACTACGGAGGGTATTAAAGTCATTTAAACAGCAGAAAGTTGAAACGTGGTGACACTTATGTACTGTCTCTAACACGTGGCAGGTGCATCGGGAAGATAATTGTTTTTCTTGGTTACTGTGGGTGGTGCTGTCACCGGATTTTCCGGTTCCCGGTTAAAGCTATTATCCCAACCGAAACCCATTGGTCCATTGTTAATTTCACTTTTTTTCTTCTTTAAATAACTGTGTGATGAGGTAGGTTGGGTATAATGATTAGTTTTGTGAAGTCAGCGAAAACGAAAGCTGTACCAATGTGGCTCGGCTTCGTAAACCGGTTTAAGCGTTTTCAATCCTTTTCTTAACTCCGGTTTAGCTACTCTATAACCAGCTGTGCTCGGTCTTACTTTTATTACAACTCTTTATTAGTATTAGGAGCTTTCCAAATCTATGTAGTGGTTAGAATATTCGACTAGACCCACCCAAACAATATAGACTTGTCGTTATGAGTTAATTTAAACCTATTTGAATGACACGACAAAAACTTCGAAATCTTTTTTTTTTTGCCCCTTTTTCTCTGATTTTATTTGATCTCCTATAGTCCTATTGTTCGTATCCAATAAATCGTTTAGTTTATTATTCGATATCATTTCTTGTTATTTTTTTTTTCCATTGGTTCGTCACTTCCATTTGACATTATATGAAAGATATTTTGTATTTTATTTTCTAACAGATACACCATGTCTAAATTTCTATTCCCTTTAAAAAATTGTAGATTCGAAAGTTGAATAAATGTATGTCACTCTCTTCTAAGTCTTTGCTAACTATCCAACTTTGATTTAGAGATCACACATATATGCATTTCGTAGTATTTTTATAGAATATTTTAATATGTCATTATATTATATTTTTTTATCATGCATTATGTAGATTTTAATTCAGAAAATAATGCACCAACAATACTAACACAAACCACTATATCACATATTTTGCCCACATCATAATATTATATTTAAATATGGTATATGTCATAATTTATGAAGTGTCATAATTTATGAATTTATGGTTAATTTGGGACTAACCTATATATGTTAAACTTTTTGGTATATATTTTTCCCTGTCAAGTGCTTGATATATATTTGTTTGCAACTATATATTATGCTATATATGCCATTATCCAGTTAGGATAGAGGAAACAATATCATGTACTAGTTATGCATTATCCAGTTAGGAAGTGGTAATTCAGATAATATTATTTATGAGAATTAAATATCTGTGTTTTTGGAATCTTTGAGCGATGGGTTGTGCCAAGTATATATAATATAATGAATCAATTAAGTTGTGAATTAGTAAATGGGACCAATAGATGGACCATAGACTATGTATCAAGTAGTTTTGTTTATTTGTAGAAGTATCCATGTGTCATGTTATATGCTAACGAAGGTGATGGTGAAACTAATAATGACTTCAATTTTTCAAAAAAGAAAAAAAAAACTAATAATGACTTAAAGCATAAGAAATATCCAATTAACAGCTAGTTAATATTACAAGGATCAAGGATGATTCCGAGACATGCACATTCTGGCTTCAAGTCAACCTTTTGACCAATCACATCCTTTGCCGCTAATTTAGATAATGTAAAAGGAGTAAAAAGAAGATAAATTAAAAAAAAAAAAAACATTATTCTTAACGTGTATGCGATTACACTTTACACATTATTCATGCATAACAATTAACAATTACTGTAGTACATGCTGATTAACAAAACAAAAAAAGAAACAATTACATGCAACTGTGCAAGTATGGAACTTACGTTAGCTTTAAATTTTACTAGGTTTTGAACCCGCGCTACGCGCGGGGTATTTTAACTAATTTTTTTTTTATAATTAATAATATGTTTAAAAAAAAATTGAAAACTAAAAAATAAAAAAATTGGTAGTTTCAACACATAAAATTAATCGAATAGGAGGAGAAATTATTAGTCGATTGTTGATAAAAACCAACAAATAACCAAAAATAGACATCGATAGTACCTTATTCATAGTTTGAAAGCGTCAATACTAACCATCAAACGTTCACAATATAAACTGGACTCTTTACTAATTATTGATGGACCTGTTGATCATTAGTAAAAATTAATACCAAAATTCAATGAGAACTTATAAACTAAAAAATCAAACTAAACATTTTAATATTTTTAATAACACTATAAAAACTCATAGATTCATAAAGGAAAAAACGAAAAAATATTATACTTACAATATATATTAAGACATGTTGATCAACTGAAACAATCCAAAATTTTAGATCGATTCACGTCTTTGTTTTCACAAATCCAACCTGCAAATTTACATAAAACTAAACACCATTAATATTTCAATAAAACTTTCATGCCATAATTAAATGTAATATCAAAGCAAAAAAATGTAGGGGTTAGTTCTAATGTGAAAGTGAAGATCAAGCAATGTATTTATATAAATTAAGAGGCGGTGTAAAATTAGAGTTTCCTTTTGTTTGACGATACCTACTAAACAAAAAGGAAAATTTATATATTATAATTAGAAAATTTACATTTCTTTTATTTCCAAATTATTTTCTTCATTTAAAATCTATACTATAGAAAACTAATATTTAAAACTAACTTTTCTTACTTGTCTACTACGTAATATTTTAGAAAGTTTCTATTTATCTTATTTTCATATTATTTGTTTTCAACTAACTTTTTAAATTTGTCTACTACGTAATATTTTAGGAAG
Source organism: Erysimum pusillum (assembly GCA_900406355.1). Lineage (NCBI taxonomy): Eukaryota > Viridiplantae > Streptophyta > Magnoliopsida > Brassicales > Brassicaceae > Erysimum > Erysimum pusillum. The sequence goes on along the minus strand of OVBW01001133.1, from coordinate 12,569 downwards.
CTTACATTTCTCTATTACATAATATTTTAGAAAATTTACATTTTTCCTAAGCTTACATTATACGTAATATATTTGAAAATTACATTTCTCTTATTTTACATTTCTCTACTACGTAATATTTTAGAAAATTTACATTTTTCTTGAGCTTACATTATAATATTTTTGAAAATTACATTTTTCTATTTTACATTTCTCTACTACGTAATAATTTAGAAAATTTATATTTCTTCTATTTCCAAATTATTTTCTTCATTTAAAATGTTAATTAGTGAGGTGACTAATCGTGATTGGTCGTCTAACACCTATATATTTTTTCTTTTTAACAATTTTTTATTTTTTTACGATTTAACATATTTTCCTTTTCTCTGTAAAAACAAATTTTTTCCTTTTATGATTTATGATTTAAGAAAATTTCAGACTAATATTTTTTTTTCTTTTTTTCCTTTTTTACGATTTAACATATTTTCCTTTTTTTGTAAAAAAAAAATTTCTTTTTATGATTTAACAGATTTTCCTTTTTATGTAAAAACAATTTTTTCCTTTTTTATGTAAAAACAATTTTTTCCTTTTTATGATTTAACATATTTTTTTTTTCTGTAAAAATAATTTTTTCCTTTTTACGATTTAACATAAACAATTTAAGAAAATTAGATATGATGTGGCACTATACGATTGGTCGTCTAAAATTCTACGTGGACGGCCTTAGAAGCATATAGCCTCAACTTTTTATTAGTATAGATTTTGGCTTTTGATAAAACGGAACTTACGTTAGTCTTAAATGTAATTGTACAACTGGACCAACATACACGCAGAGTGGTAGCAACGACCGAATTTTTTGTTGTTAATTGCCTAATTGGTATATAACGACCAAGTCATCATCAGAAGTTTAGAATTTTTTTATTGAATATGATTTAATATATAAAAATATATAATTACACATCTCCAAGTACAAATTTATATTTCTGATGGCATTGACTATTAAGTCTATTGAGTTTGTACTATTGAATTACTCTCTAGTACCATCATTCGCAACATAAGTATAGTATCATAGTATCACTTATAGATAACAAAAAAATATATTAAAATCCAAGTAGCTTGGTGCAGTGGTAACTGGACCAAGATGTAGGGAAAAATAATTGCACATATCTGATTTCAGACTTTAGTACTGTGGTCCAATATAAACTAAGTCACATAATTCCCTATTCCAAAATTATCATTTTTAGTATGTACAGTATATGAAATGAAGTTTTATATCGTTTTAATTGTTCTTACAAGATGAGATATATGATATAAATTTTGTATATAATTTTAAAATGATTTGAAATGGTCAGGTAAAATTGGAGTTTCCTCCGACACTCCATCTTAAGAGTACGTGTTGTATATTGTTAATAATCATAACTTAAAAAAAAATTGTATAATATCACGACCTCGCTAAGATCCTTTATAAACGTGTATACTCATGTACAAGTAATTCATCAATCAATGAAAAAAAAACACACAAATCATTTAAAACGATTTTATGTGCATTAAATGTTTTTTTTTTAATTTAAAACTTGAATGTTGTTAACTAAGTGTTTTTAGCCTAGTGGTAAAGGGACTCCAGCGGGAGCTTCCGCCTTGGGTTCGAATCCCCTTGGCCACCCGAAGACGCCTTAAGTAGTAAGAAAAGAGAAAATTACCCCTAATGCCATATTACAAAACTCAACTTTCCCCCAATGCCATATTACTAAACTCCTTTTCTCCATTGCCACAAGGCCCACAACCCCCTCTCCAAAAAGACAAAAATACCCTTATACCCTTTCTTTCTTTTTTATTCTTTTTTTCCTTTATTTCTTTTTGTTTTTTTTTCTAACTTTCCCCTCTCTCTCNTCTCAGTAGACAACACGTCGGAAGTGGACAAGTTTCAATTTTGTGTCCACGGTGGACAAAATTGTGGTAGAAAAAGTTTGGTGGACAACTAATTTCAATTTTGTGTCCACGGTGGACAAAATTTTTGTAGAAAAAGTTTGGTGGACAACAAGTTTCAATTTTGTGTCCACGGTGGACAATTTCAATTTTGTCACTCAATTTTTTCCCTTTTGTGTGACAAGGGCCTTTTCGTCTTTTCTTCTACTGCCAAAACTGAAGAAATGGCATTTCTGGAAAGGTTTTGTCCAATTTGGCATTGGAGAAAAGAAATAAAAAAAATATGGCATTTCTGGAAAGAATCCCGTAAGAAAACGTAGATTTCTCGTGGGTCTCGTGGGATTAGTCTTTGGGTTTAGAAAGCCTTTGGGATCCACACGTTATAAAAAAACATTACGGATCAAAATTCTAAACATCGTCTTACCAATAAAAAAAACAAAACATGGTAATTACAAGTGTTTGCATCTTTCCGCATTTTTGTCTGTTGCTTTCGGAATTTAAAGAGACAATGACCAAGGTATCTTTTCATAATTTAGTTGACCGACTTTTCTCCTAAAACACTTGTTTGAATTGACCAAATTGATTATGTTCATTTACCCAAATAAATATATTCAATTATTTTCATCACGTTTTTAAAATAAGATCTACTGTAGTATTTTACCACCATAGTTTTAAAATCTAGATTTAAAATTAAAACGCAGAGTATATATGTTGTACTATAATTTTAGGTGAATATTATAATACTTCATAGCACAATTGAAATTAATCGGTGGAATATAAATGATTGAGATAAGTGATGATGTTGTAGTATAGTTTTTTTTTTTTGCATCAATAAAAATTGCATCTTTCGAAAAAAATGGTATTGATTCCCACGGTTTGAAATAAAAATAAAAAAGAAACAGTATGAATTTTGAATTAAGATTCTCATCTTATTAAAAGTAGTTCGATAAAGAATCATGAATCCAATTTCAATTAAAGAATTCGTGAATTGTAGTTAGATAAAAACTATCAAGTAGATTCGATTCTTATGCTTTACGTTTTGACGTGAAAAAAAAAAAGAGAGCAGCCGACGTCGAATAATGTTTAAGTGTTAAACTGCCGTCACTTTTCCCGCGTTTACACACTAAACAAAAGAATGTGGACAAGAAAAAAAAAGAACTGGATCCAGATAACAATTTAATACTAATAAATGGTGAATATTGAACACGGTGATATGTGATTACATTTGTCCTTAAATTAATTAATAAAGAATGGTTAATATTGGACACTACAGAAAATGAGAGGTCACAAATAGAGTACTGTGTTCACAACGGCCGCACCACATATACCCTTATTCTCATCATTTATTAAAACAGTATTTTTTTCTTCAAGATACCAACATACTTTAGTTAGTCCATCCAAATTCCAACAAATGTATTGGTAGATAAGATTCTTAAATTAAAGTCAATCATATTAACGTATGTATTGTAAGATTGTTGTTGTATCCAACAAATTTCACTCAAAATACTTCAGAAAAATAGGAATTCAAGTAAAATAAATATTTAGAAGCTTGTTGCAAAAAAAGATGTTAGGCAAATAATAGAAGTAAAGACGTGATGTTTGCCAATTCAACATAAAATTATGAATTATCTTTTGCAAGAAAAATTCGATAATTTTCTTTTTAACAAAAAACAGACAAATTTTGAATAAAACAAGTAACAGAGAAAACAGTTGAAATGAAACATAATTGAAAAAAAAATATTTTGTAACTATATTTAATTTGGTGTTAAAAAAAAACTATATTTAATTTATCATTTTGTTTTAAGAATTTTCATCGCCTTTTTAATAACCATATTTTACCCAAAAATATTTATATATATGTGTGTGAATAAAAATGCGTATATTTATGTTTGCTAAAAATTTTGAGTTTTCAAATTCAACCTACGTTTGTTTTCTCTATACTCGGACCAAGCATTATACTATATGATAGTTACAAAACGTAATTTTCTTTTTCCAAATAATATTTTCTTTTACAGAACATAGTACTAAACTCAAATGCTAATTACTAATTAGGTTGATAATCATCAAATACACTGAACTCACACACATTTTAGCAAAAGCAAATTCATTATTACAAATTTCGAATCCATGGTCTTTGAATCAACAGACAAAATGTTCTTATCGTGTCTTTATATCATATGAGAAATCGGTTGTAAGAAAATTTTGAACTTGCAAGTTATCATCAAAGGCCAAAAATTGACCAATGACACATGGAAGGCCACACATATCTACTTGTTAGGCTAAAGACAAACCAAACCTTTTCAATCACCACAAAGCATTAAGAAAAAAAATAAAGAAATAGAAATATAATTTCAATATTTGTTTGTTTTTTTTAGTCTTTCAGTATTTGATTCATTGATTGTTACTAGTATTTAGTATGAACAAATGAGTAGATTTAGGGCCACAATATATATATGTAGTAAAATGCACTTGACATAGATCCCAATTTTTTAAAACAAGTAAATCGATTTGCAAATTTCGATCAGGTTTTCACTGGATGGATACTTAACAATAGTAAAATGTACATTTTCATGAAGAAAACAAAACATTTACTTTGCCAAACTCGATAAAATGATACAGTACGTACACCTATTAACTATTTCATATGAGATATTTATAAACTTATAAAGAGTAGACTGAAATTTAGGAGTAAGACTAATCTATGACGTGTAATGAGTTGAACATACTAATCTTTAACGTATTATGAGTTAAACATACAACTTAAATCCGAACGAGCTCCCAAAAGAGGAAGACGAAGCATCTCTCCCACTCGACTGGGCCTTTGGGCTCATTTACTTGGTTCAATTTTGTTTGTATCAAAGCCTTCTTTGGGCTTTTTCAATTCCATTTATATACTAGAATGGGTTATATGATGTAACAACACCGTTGGTCTTCTCTTGGCACTCTTCTCATTTCAATTGAAGTTGTTTAAAAAGCTTCCATTATTCCATATATTAAAAATTCAAGTGATTCGGGTCAGCAAATCACTACCATAAATCTTCAACCCAAATTCATGTGAATATGAAAAAACTGTAGATAAGGTGACACCTTTTTAAAAAGACAAAAAAAATTATTCATAATGAAATTTATAACCACGACAGTATAAATAATAAAAAACAAAAGATACTGTTCGAACTTCTATCTTATATATATAAGTAGATAACATAAACAAAAATGACCATTGACTATTCATAGTAAATAAACTAAATGATCGTGATCAACTTTATTCATGTATAGTGTTGTTGGTCGTAAATCGAAATTATATACCGATTTACGCTGAATTTGTTCTGTAGCCACCCTTGTAAACTCTATTATTAAAGTTTGTATTATTAGTATCCGATATCTCCATTAACAATAAAAAAAAAAATAGATTGGCCAAAATCACATATTCACATGAAAGTTCTAAAAAAACACATGGGTTTTGCATAACCAGAAAGAACAAAAGAACAAAGATCGAATTGCAGTATACATATAAGTCCGAAAATCCGTTCTTTGTTTACGTTTACATAAATTTATGAGCTTAATGTTGTTCACTTAAAAAAAAAAAAAAAAAAAAAAAAAAAAAAAATGTTGTTCACTTAATTAGTATTTTTCTGCATGTTCCACGTAAAAGGATATTTCTTGACAGGTTGTATGATCAATAGTCGATCACATGATCATTTTTTCATCGAATTATTTCATTGGCAACTAATAAAATTTTAATTAAAAACACAAAAAACCAGTCTCAATCTTTACCTATAAAAACCCTAACCCCGTCTCTACATTCTTCACACAACACATCACAAGCTTGACAAAGAGAAAGTTCTTAAGGGTTTTTTTTCTTATAATTTTTAAGACAAACTCTTAGAACTTTTTACTTTCATCAATGGCTTATTCTAAGATTGCTCTTCTAGTCCTCTTTAATGTCATCTTTTTCACTTTCGTCAGCTCAACTTCAGTCCCTTGTCCACCACCACCTTCCAAGAGCCACCACAAGAAACCTTCACCATCATCTCCTTACCACAAACCCACATGTAAGGACGACGCTCTAATTAAACTTAAGGTATGTGCTAATGTGTTGGATTTGGTTAAGGTTTCTCTACCACCAACGCCTCAATGTTGCTCTGTTATCAAAGGTCTAGTTGATCTTGAAGCCGCTGTCTGTCTTTGCACCGCCCTAAAGGCTAATCTTCTTGGCATCAACATTAATGTTCCCATTTATTTGAATCTTGTCCTAAACCATTGTAACAAAAAGGTTCCATCTGGTTTCCGTTGTGCCTAGAGATTTTACACATTTTGAACTGAGCTCCTATATTACACATTTCGTTATTGTTTTTACATTTCTTCGTTTAATTCTATCATTTTCTATTGTTGTAATTTTGTTATCTCTTTCATTAATGAAATAAAGTGTTATTTTCTTCCAAAAGAAAAAGAAGAAGAATCATCATATTCTCTAATTCTCTTCTCATGTTATCTTCTTATAACGTCAAAAAGAATTTGTTACATATGCATTGTAAACTCAGGCTGTACCATTATGATCATTCCAAACCTAGGAGTCTTTGTCTAATAGAAATATTAAATACTATATTTGCACGTACAACTGTACTTAATTTAAACATGTGGTATATATATATAGTCTGTCGCAATCGCCAGATATTATATTATCAATTTTAAATATTCTAATTCTATTGAGCTTGATATTAATCATTGAATGATACTACTCATTACTCAACCAGCAAGTATTTAAAACCCACGACAAGTTTTACCTTTAGCTAAAATTGGTAATAAAAGTCATCCCATTTCGATAATTATAATTAAAAAGGACAAAAGCATTAAATACGAAAAGCCAAGGTAGCATATTAAGTGCAAATAAGCGAAAATATTTCAAAGGAGTCAAACCAAGTAGAAAGTCAATACCCGAACCAGCCACGTTTTTCTTATAAACCGAAAACCAATTAGACCGATAATCCGGTTAAGAAGAAAAAGGTTGACATTACCTGGTGCGATCTTGACTTCCTCTAATTACCATTTTAACCCCTCCCCCCCCCCCCCCAAAAAGCCAAAACATAAACTTCATTTCCTGTTTTACCCTTACCATAAACCGAAAATAACCTACAAGGGTCATTATCCATTAGATGCTACGTTATTTACCCAAAATACCCTCAAAGCCATAACCGAATTACCTATGAACCTCCCTCTTTTTTACATTTATCATTTTGCCCCTGACAACAGACTCCTCTAAGATTTAAAAAGCAAGGAGGTTTAGGGGTAATTCGGTCAATTAGTTGACTTCTTGTTTGGATACAGCGACGGCGGAAGATGCAATCGCCGGCGTAACGGTGCTGCCAAGGACGGAAGTGATCTGATTGACGGTGGCACAGAGATGGTTATTGATGGTGGTGACGGTGGAGAGATTCGGTTTCGCAGTTGGTACGTTGCTCGCCAAGACCTGAATCCCAACGGTGAGAAGACACGACGGAGGAGAATGCGAATTGACAGAAATACCCTCCGGAGGATTCACAGGGACTATAGAGAATCCGAGGGGTAAAATGGGAATACTGGAAGGATCTTCACCGTTCATCACGAGCTGAATTGAGTCAACGTCGACGGAGGAGTAAACGATTAAGCTACCGGAGTTATCGATACAGCTCTCTTGAAGCATTAGGTCAACATTATGCCATGAATTGCTCGCTACCTGCAAAATCCCTAATTTACTAAGAAACATTTCAAAGTTTCAACCTTTGAATTAGGGTTTCAATCAATCTTTGAACTTACATTGATTCGAAGTAGAGATATGCAATTTCCAGGATGTGAACCATTAGCTATATGAGCAACTTCATGAGGTGAGTTTCCATTGAACAAAACCTCAAGCTGCAGAGAAAGATTTGTGTGTTTGAAAATGATAATCTTTAGGTTTTGAATCAAGAACAGAGGAGAAGAGTCTAGGTTTGGTTTACCAGAGATTGGTGATGTTGATCACGGAGAAGCTCAAAGACTTGATGGTGAGAAAATGGAAGCCAAGTGGTTGAGACAGCACAAAGAACAACTCCTGTAGGTTGACCAGGTTCACACATTTTCCTTGTCGTGATCCTCACGGTATCTTTAGTTGCCTCGGACAAAGCGGTCCAAGATTGTCCATAGGCAGTGCTTATATTCACACAGAATGTTCTCATCATCCTCTGAGATAACTTCATAATGTTCCTCCTCGCTTCTGCAGATGAAATCACTGCAAATAACAAAACAGAGATTTAGTGATTTTACGGGTTTAAGATTTAAAGAAATGAGGGATATGGTTTTAGACTACTAGCCTCCAAGATCGGTTATGTTTCTAGCCATTAGACTAGCCATCCTCTCGCATTGTCTCTGCAACACGTCTAGCCAACGGTTAGCTCCAAAAGCCATTCCACTCTTCACATACTCGGTGAATATCTCGTGCACGTGCTTCTCGTCTACTTCTACATGCTCTACCCACTTGACTTGTGAGTATCCATTAGGCATGTCTTGAATGATGCAGCCTGAAGGTTTTCTCTTATACTCATGAGGAGTGTTAGTATGCATTGGCTGCATTTGGTCATGGAAGCTATCGATCGGGAAATCCACGATTGCCCAGTTCCCATTTTCCGCGTTTTGTTCCACATACCGAAGAAAATAAGCTTCTCGAGTTGGAACCAACGGAGAGAGTACCTGTAACTCTGCATACATCTTGTAAAACATAACAACATAGATTCCATTAGCAAGAAGCTGTTTGTTCTGCTTCATTGGAATATAAGTACTAAATTAATTACCAGTAGAAGTGAACCACTAGCTCCAGAAACTCCAGATGAAATGATCTGAACCGTTTTGGCCCTAGCCACGATTGAACTGAACATCTCTGACCATTTATCCTTCAATCAAAAACGCGAAGTTAATCGATAATCAAAGAAATCAAATCAGAGGCCTTTGTGAAAAGTTTACTACTTACTGCGTTTAGAAATGCGTCAACTAGTGTAATGCTGTTCATTATAACGACTGCGTTTGCCTTTGAAGCTTCTCTACGAAAATCTCCTTTGTTGCTATGATTCTCCATTGGCCATGGGAACAACCTCATGTACTCTTCCTCGTTCAGACACACAATCTCGCTGCCAATCTTGTCTGATTTCTTCTTAATCCACAAAGGCTCTTCTGTGTCACACATTTTAGTCAGTTCTTGGACACAAGAGACGGCGAATTCCATAGCGATAACCTTTTCTTCATCCGCAAGTAACATGATGTTGTTGTTGTTGTTGTTGGCAGTTTGATCTGGGAAGTAACAAGCTGTATCTTGTGGAGGAAGCATCATCATCTCTGCACAGGAATGTTCTGGGAAGTTACCAGCATACACGCTCATGTCTAGCTCTAATGAAGGTTGATGCTGTGGAAGTGTCGGAGAAGGATTGATCAACGGCTGAGATGATGGCATGGATTGCATCGGACGGCCAGTGTATCTTGAAGCAATGCAGCATAAACGATCAAGCTGTGGAATTCGACAATCATTGTGTTAGAGCTGGTCATTTTAACCATGCGGCTCCAAATAACACAAATCAACCAAACCAAATCTTTTATTGTCAATACCAAATGTTTTTAATAATTGTTATGATATATAATCCCAAAACTTAATTAACAAACCCAATCAATCAAACCAAATAACCGATTATTATTCATATTTTGATTAAATATAATTATTCATCGTTTGAGTTTTGCATTAATGCATCTTCTTTTCAAACAAGTTTACAATCTTAAACATATTAGTATAAGATAATTATTAAAAAAAAAAAACATATTAAGCAAAACTTAGTTGGAGTTACCTCTTCACGGAGGCGACAATTCTCAATGTGGAGTTCGTTGAAAGGAATGTCACCAAGAACGGTGGGGCCGCCGCAAGAAGGACAAGAGAGGCACCGTAGCTCCGCCTGAAGATGGCAATTCTCCGACTTAAGGCTATCGTTCTCTGCCCTTAACATCACATTCTCTGTTCTGTCTTGTTGTGCCTATTGATTCACCCCACAGAAATAAATTACTTTGTCAAAATACTTTTAATCTTCTATATGAACATATATATGAAAATATTTAATTTAATTTGAGATGAACCCTATACTTAATTAGTAACTAAGATGAGATAATATATAATAATGGATGATACAAAAGTATATAGATGATACAAAAGTATATAGATGGAAAGAAATGTTTAAATTAAAGTGAAAGATTGAATTTGTAGTTACCTTCATTTGGGTACGCCTATTTTGGAACCAAAACTTGACTTGTCGAGGCTTGAGACCAAGTTCGTGACTTAATCTCTTTCTTTGTTTGTCGTCTGGATGAGGGTTTTCTTTAAACAACCTACAAAGATTTAGTTATATTAAAATGTTAATCTCCAGTCATGAGATCTATATTCATAAAACGTTCTAAGGAAAATCAAATCACATTCTATATTTCTCTTTTAATCTAAAAATCTTACCACAGCCAAAAAGAAGAAAAAAAAACTATACTTTATTTGTTGTTGTTGTTGTTGTTGTCATTTCTTTAAATTTAGATTTTTAAAAATTGATATCATACCCTAAAACCACAAATAAAAATAAAAATTTACATACAAGCGGAAAACCTTTAAATCAAGATTAAAAAAAAATTAGTTTCAAAACCAAAACTATTCCAAACTCGTAGAACTAGTAGTTTCAACTTAGATTTAGTTCATATATGTATTTGTTAAACCGAAAAAAATCAGAAACTTACGAAAGTGATGAACTGAAAATCTGATTAAATTCACAAGTGGATGAAAATAAAATAATAGAAAAAAAGGGCAAAACATACGCTTCCATTTCTTGGATCTGACGATTAGTGTGTCTATGATAACGTTTCTTCTTAGCCGGAGGAGGTTGTTCATCGTCTTGAAGTTCATTGACTTCAAATTCGTTCCCGGACTTTGGATCTTCTGCTTGTTCACTACCCGACCCGAATGACCCACCTGCTGACCCGTTTTCCATCATTTCCTCTACTGTTCCATCTCCCATCATCATCATCATACTCATCATCCCATGCTCCTCCTTCTATAAATTCATTTAAAAAAAATATAGTAAATGAAAGATTTTGGAAATTCAAGAATAAGAAAAGGGAGAAATATTTGAGGATAAATGTTTGAAAGTTTTAACTAGGAACAAACCGGGATAATGGATGAAAATGAGTTGAAAGGTATGAAATTAAAATTAGGGTTTTGGATAGTTCCCGGAGAAGAAGACGGTGGAGGTGGCGGCGAGGCAAATCTGTTGTCTGAAGTCATCACATTTCCTTCTCCGATTGACAACATCACTTGGTTGATGAGAAACCCTAGTAATCACAAAGATCTCAGTTAGGGTTTTTTCTTTGAAGTCAAGATTCAAAAGAAAGAATCAGTGCATGGAAAATGCAGAAATACTTTAAAAATCTTTAGAATTAATCTCATTTATCAAAAAAAAGAAGAAGAGAGGAGCAAAGGCAAAGCATGAAAGAAACGATTTAATTACCAGAGACGACAGCTAGATTGGTTCATTGCTCAGAAAATATTTTAAATTAAATACACATAAACGTAACTGATATAAATACATTTATTGCTCATGAAATCTTTTCAAAAATTTTAAGAAAAACAGGTCCAACTAATAAAAAAAATAAAGACACTATCTGAGCATTCATGAGAAAATAAGGATTAAGAGAGAAAATATTCACTAAAAAAAAACGCTCATGAGAAAATATAAAAATTAGGGTTTGTGTATAGAACATGTAGCAAAGAACACAAACACAAAGAAGATAATGCACTTTTTGTATTGAATTTTTTTTTTTTTTTATCTACAAAAATATAGAGATTTTCTTTCACTTCTCTTGTTTCCTCTCACTTTCTTACCTTGTTTAGCTTATGAGAAAATGAAAAAAAAAAAAAAACCAAGAATGATTCTCTCTCTATTCTCTAAGAGTTTTTTTTTTTTTGGAGCTTTCTCACTCTCTCTCTCTCTCTCTCTAAGTTTTTTTTCTTTCCCTTGGCAATAAATGGAGGAGTAAATTTCCCATTAAATACTTACCGGACCAGAAGGGTAAACGGCAGACTTTCAGTTTTAACGGCGATAATTGACGGAGTTGTAACGTATAAAAATAACGCTCGTCTAACTCTTCCGTCAACAGCTTCGTCTTGCCACGTGGAGTTATATTATTGGGAATCCGTACGTTACCCTCGAAACAAGCGACCCCGCCACAAAGTCAAAGCTTTTTAACTTTTTAAGTCAAAATATTATTCACCACGCGTTAACCGCGTGTGTGCGTTACACTGCCATTATTCTATTTTGTCACAAGTGTTATGCATTATTTTGTATTTTTGTTTGCCTAACAAAAAAAAATCTGGTATTAATAAAAAAGTATTGGATATTTTTGAAAAATATAAAAGTATCTTATACCTTTGTCTATATTAGATCTCTTTTCTTATGTAACACTGTTACTTTCAAACCTATAACTATATCACTAGTTCACTCTAATAAAAATTTGTAAATCCATGTCATAAAAAGTATTTTACATTATGTTACTTTTGGAAGAATTATGCTCGTTATTATAGGTTTGGCACAAAATGTTCGTACCATGCCGCACTATGTTACTTTTGTAAACAACATTCCGCC
>OVBW01001128.1:0-16560 GCA_900406355.1 Erysimum pusillum | reverse complement strand
GGTTTACAAAGAGATTTTCAACAACATTCAGTACACAGGTAAATTGAAAAACAACTAAGGATTCAAAATAATTAAAAATATACAAGAAACTAACGAACCTGAAAATAAATATGCAGGTGACCAATATTCAGCTTCAACTGGAATGCAATCTACTCAATAAGGCTGTTGGCGATAACTGAATCTATGTCTTCATCTAGGAAGAGAGTTGTTACATTGTAGCCTGAAACATTGTTTTTAAAAAAAAAAAAACCAATTTCAAAAACATACATTCTTCTCACATTCCACTGCATAAAAAACAAACGGAGCTCCATTTTCAATTCTTCCACTGGATAATTACCTCGCAAATCAAACTAACGAAAAAGTAAACAACAACAATTGGCAAATAAAAAAACCATCCACGGGTTTCAAGAAGCGCTCAAAATCAGACAAATATCGAATCACATCAGGAAAGACTGGAACAATACAAGTATCTAATTTCAATTATGATTAAAACCCAAAGCATAACGCAAAAATGAAATTCCAAAACTACACACAGTGATTCAGTAAACTCAATTCTATAATAGATCTTCGTCCATTCTCCAAATCAACAATCAACAATTGAGAACCACAAAAAAAAAAAAAATTATTAAGAACTTGGGGCCATGAGGAACGTTATCTTGTTCCAGATGCTGTCCAAAACATTAACCACTACTTCAATCTTTTAAAACCTGCAACAAAGAATGATCTTCAAATGAGAAAAAGAAGAAGAAAAAGAAGAAGAAGAACTACCAAAAAGCAAAGAAGAAGAATAAAATGTGGTGACTTCACTAACTCAACGACAAAAGAAAACAAGTCAAAGGAAGAACCTATTGGGCTGGAGTTAAGCCCACTTAAGGATTGTGTTCTTGGAAAAACGTAATCATGGGCCATTATTGGAAGCCCAAACATGTGTTGTCTAAGAGTTTACCATTGCTATTGGTTTTGTTAGAGTCCCAACATAGTACACTGGCTGATGTAAGTCTTAGAGTCTAGAGTTAATTAACAACTAAACCAAGTTAACAACAATGTAGTCTTTAAGTGATTGTCTCTCTAAACGTCTTGTTTTCACTTGCACAAAACAAACAGTAACCAAAACTGAGAGAAGAAGAGAGAACGAGAGTAAGATTCCAAAAATGCAACAAAAATACATAACAAGCAACAAATTAAACATTTAAAAAAGTTAATAAAAAAAACCCCGCGGCATCGCGCGGGTACTTACCTAGTTAAATTAACAACTGCTACAATAATCCTCATGAAGAACTTGAGAAATACAATGAGGGACAAAACGATGAGATACAAAAATAGAGTTATCCGGAAATAAATCCCTAGCTAGACTATGAGCTACTTGATTACAGTTTCTTGATGTCCATTTGAAAACCACATCTTCAAACTTACACTTCCAAAACTTGATTTCTCGAATCAAATTTTCCAAACCAAAATGCCTTGTTGATCCATCCAAGGGTTTCGGTATAGAAATGTTATCACCTTCAAAAATTATGTACCTGAAACCCTGGGACCATGTATGTTGCATTGCCATAAGTAGAGCTTGCATCTCTGCTTCAAGAACTGAAGAACAACCCGGACCTTTACTTTTTGCACCTTCTACATAGACTCCATCATGATTTCTCAAGATCCAAGCTGCTCTCACATCAATGCCTTGATTAGTATACCTGCAATCATAATTACACTTGATATATGGAAGATTAGGCCTTGACCACCTATGGCTGGTTTGGGTACCTACAAAATGAGCAGTCACATTTACTGGTTCATGTAAAACCTCTGCCCATTCTGTAGCATCCAGAATTGCATGATTAAGATCAGTGTTCCAATGTCCAACACGTCTTTGATGAACCAATATATTCCGACTCTTCCAAAGTCTCCATAAAATCCAAAAAGGTAATTGGCGATTAAGTGGTTCCCATGCTTGATCCTTATGACAAGACAGGAGAGCTCGGAATTTGTCTTCAAAAGAGACGGCTGAATCAAATTGTTAGATTTATTATTATATTTGACATTTATTTAAATATATCGTCATTATCTACATAAATATATAAAAGAAAATTTCCTTTATTTATTAAAAATATAAATCAAAATAATATGCAGAAGGTTGTTTTGATATTTTCGGCCAATATCTACATATCAAAGAAAAAGAAAAATTGAAATTTTATTTCTTACTACAATCAACTCGTAATTATCTCAACTTACCATTAGAAAAGTTGCATTTATTTTATGGTAAAAATATATCAAAATTATAACCTTCCATTAATAAATTACACATGACCTATCAACAAAAAAAAAAGAAAAAAATTACACATGACCTATCATGTAATCCATGCAGCCTTAGGGATCATGACAACACGATTATGATATAGATTTATTTAGATACACTAGGACGGTACCCGCGTGTACACGCGGGTGTGTATTGTAGTTTATCTTTTTTTGTTATGATTTTAGCTAATAGGAGCTTGCAAAGGTAAAATGAAGTTCAGATATTGAGAAGAAGAACATATACATAGTTAGAGAGGACTGGATTTGTTAATGGAAAAGGGTGATTTTGTGATAGTTAATAAAAGCGTAAAACTTAATTGGGTTTTTAAATCTTAATGGGGTTTTAGTTGGGCCTATTTTTTTGGTTTTCGTACGATTTAGTTGGGCTAATATTATAAGCCGTAATTTGTTGGTTTTTTTTGTTTTTTTTTATTTTCTCGTCGTATCTTCAGTATGTCGACGGCGATGTCTTGTTCGAGATTTGTGATCTTAACTGTGGTCTGTTTTTATGTACAGATCGTGGTCTCTTTTTTTTCGTTTTGTTTTCTTCCGCGTAATGGCGTCTCTCTCCGGGTTCAGGTATTATAATTTCTTTTCGTTTTGCAGTGTAGACGAATGAGACTCTGAAGTATTGATTTGTTTTTTTTCATAATGGCAGTGGTTTGGAGAGTTATCGTCATTTTTCCTTTTAATTCTTCTTCGACTTGGTAATAATCGAAGCTTCATTCTGAGAAACCGAGATTGCACTATGATGTTTTTTTTAAGTGTCAATTTGTTCCTTTTTTTTAGATCTGAACACATGTATACTTTCTTTTTGAGGTTGATAATGGTGAATTTGTTTTGGTAAGAGTTATCTGGCGTCTATTTTAAGTATGAATTTCTGATTTTGATTGTATGATGTATTTGTTTAAGTTTTGATCTTGTGTATTTAGTAAGAGAGTGGTTTCTTGGATGTTAATTGATGGTTTTTTTGATTTTTGGTCTGCTTCATTCTGAGTTCTGTGTTAGTAAATATTCTTAATCTCCATCGATGTTATGGTAGAGGCTGTGTTTTAAAAAGCGAGTAGCGCTCTAAGGCGAGATCATTAGTGCCTAGCGCCTAGGGCCATGGCGCTCTAAGGCGCTCGCCTTAAGGATAATTCTGTTCCATAGTACTAAGAAGTAACAAAACCACAATGCATTGAATTCGACATTTTAAAACTTGAAATCCCAACATTCAAATCCAAAAGATTAGAACACCCAAAACAAAACAAAGAACTTGAAAAGAAAAACACTAAATCTAAAACACCAAAACACATTAAGCTCTAATATTCGGAATCTGATTCATGATTTTCATCATGATCATTGTACTCTGGCAACTCATTCTCGTTAGAAAGTTTTTTTTTTTTAATACTTAAAGGAAATTAGGGTAAATCTAAGTGAATCTTTATAAATCTTTCAAACTTTCATATTTAGAGTTTTATGTTAAGGAAACGTTTTAGGGAAAAATCTTAAAATCGCCGCTTAGGAGCGCTTCACAAACTAAGCATTTTAGCCAATGGCGCTCGCCATGTGTCGCCTAGAGGATATGGCCTCGCCTTAGGTTATGTTTGCGTTTTAGCTGTCGCCTTAGAGCGCCTAGCGCAATGGCAATGCAATGGCGCTTATTTTAAAACACAGGGTAGAGGTTATGTAAGTTGATATTGACTATTTCAGTTGTTTTTTTTTTGTAAATTTGCTATATTAAAAGGTAAGATAGAGGATCGAATAGAAGAATGTAGTTGATCTACAACTTATAGAAATTAGCCTGAAGAAGCATTGTTTGTAGATCTTATTATTTAGATTTTGTAGATCTTCCTTTTTTTCGAAATATCTCTATTATTCCTTCAACATTTGTCTTCTTCTTCTTTTTTCTCAATTTCATCTTCAGTTCCTTTGAAGTGTAGACACTTGATTGGAAGAGTTGCTTTGTTGTCTTCATCCTTGATTATGAACTTGAATAATAACTTGAACACGATGCATCTGCAATCACCGGTGGTTGGGTAATGTAGCTGTGAGCGGGCTGATGAGAAATTGTTTGTATATAAAGTCAGTAGTATAAAGAGTAAATAGTATAGAAAGTTAATTGTCTCACCATTGACACCGGTTGATGATTGCGAAGGGTTTCTCCTGGCCGAGATATCTCTGTTTTTACTCTGTTTTTTGTTCATAGTTTATATGGGATGTATATAGTGTGAGAATAATTTGCGTGTGGGAAACATTTGTTTAGGGTATTGTATTTATAGTGGTTTTTTTTTGTCTAATTTTTTTTTTTTTGTGAAAGAAATTTAAAAGTTTCACAGAAAACTATAGTAGTCAAACTTGTTTTTTAGTGAAAATCTTACGTCAAAATCGAAAAGGTTTTTTTTAGTTGAGATTTTTATGGTGCCGTATTTATCTGTAGAGTAAATGTTTTTTGATTTATTAATGAAATTCAATTTTTGAACATAGTATATGTTTTATGACGAGTAATTTTGTTTCAATTGTATGATTATTAGAATTTATTATTCGATTTGTCTTATTAAATTAAATTGTATTAACTAAATATTTAAAGAGGATGATATATAAGAAGGAACGAATAGTTAAATCTGCATCTTTTAAAATATTTTTATTTTTTGCTAAAGAATGAAAACATTGATTTTGCATAAACATGTAAAATATTAGAGAATCCGATGTCGCCTNTTTTTTTTTTTTTTTTTTGTATTATCTTTGTTATTGTTATTTGAAGCTTAATTCGTAAAGCATAGTTTTGTTTTTACATATGTGACTTGATATAGTAGAGGCATTATGTCAATCGAATAATACCTTGGAGTTACAATCATCTACGGTTAATTCATTTTTTTGTTTTCTCATTTTTTTTTTGGTTTTTTGTATTCAAACAGATATTGAAGGACATTGGACAACACTTCTCAGATTTCAAGGCGTGGCTTTGTTCTTGTCTTCTGTGAGTTTTTCATTTTCTCTGTAATCTCAGTAAGCTTATGGTGTGGTGAGCTTCTTATCCTCTCCACTTATGTGAGTCTTCTGACTTCTCTGCTGGCTGTGTATTCAACCAGCTGATGCTTCCTCTTTGGTAAGCTTCTCTTCTTGTTCGCATTTTTCTTTGCTATTTATCTTGAAAATTTTTTTTCGCACTGTCCTCTGTTTTCATTCTCCACAATCTCTCCTGATTGTTGAAACTCTCTTTCTCGCAGGAAACACTTTGATGTGGGTTTTTTTTTTTCACTTTCCCACTATTTTCTTCATGTCTCCTCAATTCTCCTCTGTGATCTCTCCTCACGTCTTCTTCAAGTTTCTTCTCCGTAAGCTTTCGTCACGTCTTCTTCGGTTGTCTCTGCAAC
This sequence comes from Erysimum pusillum, assembly GCA_900406355.1. Classification (NCBI taxonomy): domain Eukaryota; kingdom Viridiplantae; phylum Streptophyta; class Magnoliopsida; order Brassicales; family Brassicaceae; genus Erysimum; species Erysimum pusillum. Next base: position 10,915 of record OVBW01001128.1, on the reverse strand, counting down.
CCTTTTCAGCTCCCATTCTCTGAGGTGAGCTTCTTCTGATTCTTCTCTGCTTGGTGTCCTCTTGATCACCATCTTATTCTCTTATCGATGAATTCATTAATGAATTCTTTAGTCTTAGATGAGTATATTTTCTTTCATTTGATGTGAAAATAGGTGGATGTTATAAATAGCGTAAACAAATGACAAATGAAATCGTTTAAGCTCATCATATAAGTTGATTATCATCTATTTCAGAAGAAAACTGATGAATTAGCCTTTGTAATCGATCAATTGGGGAAAATTTCTAAAACTTTATTTCCTCTGCCTCTCTCTTTTGCAGTCTCCAGTGACAGAACCTACATAGACGAAGCATAGAAGAAAGAAGAAGCGAAGATGAGTAACGATTGTTTCCTTTAATGTTGTAATAGAGAAAACAAATAAGTCTGTTTTGTAAAGCTATTTGGTGGTTGACCAATTTAGTATATCTTTACTGTTTAAGATACTTTTGCATTCTGCAGGTTTATGGTATCTGCATTGACTGATGAGTGAGTTTACCTTTGATGCTCATTTTGTGCAGTTTTCTCTTGGCGTCACTTCCAGGTTTTTTTCTGCCATCTTCTAATTGCATGGAAGTGTGAGAAGTGAATATCTTTTAGAAATGTTACTATGAATGTTATTTATTTGAGGTACATTATTTTTCTATAACATGTGTAACGAATAGTGAAAAATAAATATTGGAACAAATTGGTACTTGGACCAATGCAATTAGTTCTTAAAAAGTATGATAAAATTTCATACCAAATTATTCATAGACATAGTCTTTCATACCAAATTATTCAAAGTTTTTGATAATAATTGAATACTAAAAAGTAAGGGAAAGAGCTTCAGCAACAGATTCAGGTCAAAGAAACTGTTGTCATCAATCTTGTAGAGTTGTGATCACTGAATGCGTCTTCTTTTACGTTTATGTTCATCTTCTTCTTCTTCGATACTGTCAACTTCTTTGTCCTTAATCTGATGAATGATATCATGCGATTTGGAGGAAGCTTCTCCTTCCACTTTAATTGTTCCAAACTGCCATATATTTAGTTACGATTACAAATCTGTAGACATAATCAAAAGAAAGATAAATATATAATTATATTAAACCTTTATGCTTGGAGCCTCAATCATTGGAAGATAGGCTGGTTCTTCATCCACAATTCTTGAAACTGTGAATGTTTGGAAAGTAGTTCTGAAGTTGAATTGAGTTATCTTGACTTGAAAATCCATTGTCTTTCCAATAAGTTGAAGAAGACAATCCGGTGTGCTGTTTTCAATCTACAAGGAAAATTTTGTAATTTAGAACCTCTTAATTGAGCATTTAAATATTCAAAAAATCTCATTTACCTGTGCTGCAGCAACCTCTTCGGCTGTAGTGTTTGTAATCTTTCGTACATCTTTGTCAAACAACACAAACGTTGTTCTTGAATTTCCACTTTCGACAAGCATTTCAACCCTAAACCTATTGAAAATTTATATATTAAATTACTTCCAAAAACAATACGCATATTACAAATTTGGAAACATGTTTACCTGACAATTCCTATTGTGCTGACATCATTGCATGCGTTGCACAACAGAGAGGTCCCAGTTTTTTCAAGTTTTTTGGAACATTTAGCACAAGACAAATAATACCATCCTTTTCGAGATGAGATGTCAATGATTTTTGCTTGACAGATAACTTCTTTTTCCTGTAGAAAATTCATTATTAGTTTAAAACAGCTTTTTCATTCAAATATTCTGTATTCATATTAATTAGAAGATATCAAAGACTATATATTTTGATAAAGAGTTGTTTTTATATTTACCTCCTGGTTTCTTTGTGATATGAAGTGAAGTATTTTAGAAATTGCCCAAAAATCATAACTCTTTGACACAGTAATTCCCTCAGCAACAGTTACATCCAAGAAATGATGATCAATTCCCATGCTGTTATTTGTTAAAAAATGTTAGCCTATTCTTTAAATTAAACAATAGAATATGTTAGAATGAATATTACCTTTCCATAAACTCTTTCACTGGTTGCAAATTGTTATCGATGAAAAACTTTGTTGAACTTGTTGAGCTTAGTTGTAGCTTCCCTAAATATTTGATAGTTTCTGTTAATTAAAGGATTTGTTGTTACGTATAGACAAATATTTAAATAGTGTTGTTACCAGCAAATTTTTTGGGGTTCAAACATGTTGTGATGACAACACTACTCTTGCGTTGACTTTGAGAAAACAGTTTTCTGAATTCAGCAGCTTGATTGTCCCACAATGTGACTTGTATGGATGTCTTCCTGATATAAAAATTGGAAAACGATAAATAGAATATAATCGGAAATTTTGTCTCGAATGACTTTTATATTATAGTAAATAAAGAATGTGCATACTCTTGCAAAAGGAGAAGAAGAACAATCCTTTGAGTGGAGGTAGAGTCTTGAAGATTTGAACCTTGGACATGAAGTAGTTGGCCTACAATATCTGTTCTTAAAATTTTTAGTAAGGAATCATATATGTATTTATAGTAAAGAAGTTACTTACCAATAAGCTGCAAGTTGGTGTCAGCTAAAGGTTCAATTTCAGAAAACTTATGAAGTCTAAATTTTTCTTTCTTGATCATTGGCATTTCTTCAGAAGGGACTTCAACGATTTCTGTAGAATCCGTAAATCGTATAAAGAAGTTGTGGTCAGTGAGTTTATACTTAGGGAAGCTTGGGGCAACTTGAAACTGAGACAAGCAGTAGACTTTTCCTTCTTTCAATAGGCCTTTGAATTTGGGAAGTCGTCGATGATATATCGAAGCTTGTATCGTTGTATCCTATTGGGGAAAATAAAATATACAAAATGATTGATTAAGGAATAAGTTGTAAAAGAGAGTAAAGAGTGGGAGCTGCATATGTAAATTGAGATTAAGTGTACCGTTTCATCCAAAAGTAGCATATCAGAACACAAAAGTGCTCCCTTTTTTTGAAGTCTCGAACCTCCCATGAACGCAACAAACGGACAATAACAGATTGCTCACCTTCACCTTCAACCAGTGACAACAAAGGAACGGAGGGTTGTATCAGTTGAGGAACGTCCTCAATCTGAAGAGCCATCTGTATTAAAAAAAGGGAAAAGTTATAAGCTTCTAAGTATGTGACACCAAAAAGAAGGCAAGTGTGAGTGAAAAAGCTGTGTGGAGTTCGTTATTTATAGAAAACTTTTCTCAAAGATATGGACTTCCATGTGAAACGTTTTTTTGATTAAAGAGAAGTGAAATAATTAGACACAGAAAACATGCATATTAAGTCTAACATTTCAAAAATTTAGATAGATTTTTAATTTCATTGACTAATTAAATAATTTTGACCAATTTAATGAATGGATAAAATTCAGCAAATAATTACATAAATTGGAAATAATGGGAGCTAAATAATGGGCTTTAAACTTTTACGGGCCAAGATACCTAAAATTGGAAATCAAAAGCATAGAAGTAGATATGAAGCCCAATAAACAGAAAGTAGCTCAATGTGCAGAACTTTCAAAATAACAAACCCAAAAGCATACCAGAATCCTAAGAGATACACCTTCAAGTTCAGATTTAAGCTTCTAAAACTTCTCAATCTCGTCCCTCGTTAAAAACAAAACAGAGCAGAAGCTTACTGAAATGGAAAAATGATTGGATTTCACAATTGCTGCCTAATTGCCTAAACAGTTCAATGAAGAGTAAAAAACACAAAATATAGCATAAGCTTATGAAATGGAAATGTACAGCCTAAAGAGTTCAATCAACATTGAAAACAAAGAAAAAAGGAGAAGCTTACTGAGATAATAGCTTGAAATGAGGCTATTAATAAGCTTCTACTATTTTCCAACAATTGAATAAACAATAGACTAATCTGAGCCTAAAGAGTTGATTCCAGAATTGAAAACAAAAAACATATCAGTTGATTTATGAGATATTAGTCTCTAATTACGCTATTTATAACCTTTTCCAAACCATAACCATACTGAGATTATAGACGAAATGAAAAACTCACAGAAGACATGAGGAAGGCCACATTTGAAATCTGACAATTCCAGTCCAATGTCATTCAAATTTCTGTTTCATTACAAACAACCCCAAAATCATTAGAAAGATTATAATTGCATTCAACATTGGCAAAATTGAATGAAACCCAATAAAATAAAAACAGTCCAATGTCATTCAAATTATAGAGGAAATGAAAAACTCACAGAAGTCATGACGAAGGCCACAGTTGAAATCTGACAAGACAAATCCAATGTCCTTCAATTTCTGTTTCAGTACAAACAACCCCAAAATCATTAGAAAGATTATAATTGCATTCAACATTGGCAAAATTGAATGAAACCCAATAAAATAAAAACTTTTGAATTGATTAAAAGTGGACTGATTTAAACCTATTGAGTTGAATCCTAAATTTGTTCATAAAATGAAACAAATCACAGATTTAGGGATTGACGAAACGATTGACAAAAGTAGGGTTTCAAACCGGAGAGGGGGAAAAAAAAGATTTGATGGATTATGACCTCTGTATATTCAATCGATGGATAATAACGAAAATTAGAAACTCGAAGTTAACAATCGAAATGAAGTACAGATTTGAGTACGAATGAAGAACATCGTTTTCATATTCAAACAATGCAAAAAATGGAAACACTTATCTAAGGGATCTCGCCGGAAAGAGGTAACTGAACTCGCCAAAGGATCTCGCCAACTCCGGCCATCGGAACTCGCCGATCGCCGATCGCCGAACATAGAGAAGAACGGAGAAGAAGAATTAAAACGAAAAACTTGTCTTTAATTTAGTTTTTTTTTTTTTTAACCCTTAATGCATTGATACTTAGGAAGAGTTTACAAAATCAAATCGAAGACTTTCTGAAATACAACTAGGGAACATCGAATGAAATTGAAATTCATTCACTGATAATCGCTGAACTTTTGCTAACAAATCGGCCGATTTGTTTACTAATCGTGGACACCAAACAAACTCTATAGCTTCAAATCTTCTAGCCCAGTCTTTAATCTCCATTATCCAATTGATACAATCAAATCTTTGAATCCTTCCATGGATAATATTAATCAGAACCTGACAATCCCCTTCAAAAATAAGTCTGCGATATCCCTTAATCCACAGATTCTGCATAGCTAACAAAAGGCTTTGACATTCCGCTTCTAATGCAGAGGATACTTGTAAACCGGAGGCTTGAGCAGCTCCTCTAAAACAACCATTATCATCTCTAATAATCCAAGCTGCCGTAGCTTTAGTGTTCTGATTGAGAAAACTTCCATCATAATTGCATTTAATCCAACCCAATCTTGGTCTTTTCCACCTAGTAATCCGACTTCGAGTAACAAAACTACCATGATTATTATTATGCCCTCTACTATGAGCAGCTTGCCCTGAATCGATCCATTCTTGTGTATCACGAACAGCTTCATTATAATCCTTCCTCCAAGGATTACTCTTACGCTGAAACACCAATTGATTCCTACTTTTCCAAATTCTCCAAAGGATCCAAATAGGTAAATGAGCCTCAAATAAACAATCATCTTTTGTACCAAGCCAGTCAAAAAGAATCTTCAACTTATCCTCAAAAGAAAACAGCGGATTGACTAAATTTGGTAGAGGAATATTGGATGCACGCCAAACCTGCACTACATGGGGACAAGAAAAAAACAAATGGTCAGAAGTCTCCTGGTCTGTAACACACCTGCAACACAAATTATTAGTCACAATATGTCTTCTTTGCAATTCCTCTCCAGTAGCCAAAGCTCTTGATAACATTCTCCATAAGAAATGCTTTAACTTGGGGACAATCTTTAATTTCCAAATCTGACTCTTAATATGAGGATTTCCTGCGGGAGGCATGGCAACTGGGACATTGTCTGGAAGATGAGAAGCTAACCAATAACCTGATTTAACTGAATAAATGCCATTATCCGTATAATGCCAACCAAGAAAATCACTAGGCTGATTCACACTTGTTTTTAGCGCTAAAATGTGAGGAACATCATCAGGATGAACTCTTTCTCTAATCAATCTTTCATTCCATCCACGCCTATGAGGAAGAAATAAATCACTAACTCTTTCAACTGACTGATCCACAAAAAGAGGTCTTGGAGGCCTTGGCGTATGAAGTGGAAGCCATGGATCAACCCAGGTTTGAATTAAAGATCCATTGCCAACAATGAAACGCAAACCACTTTTTAGAAGATCACGACCTTTAAGAATAGATTGCCAACCAAAGGAGGGCGAGGTACCTCTCGAAGCATTAAGAATATTTGTAGAAGCAAAGTAACGACCACGCAGAGTACGGGCCAACAGACACTCCGGATTGTGAAGGATACGCCAAGCCTGCTTTGCTAACAATGCATCATTAAACTTCTCTATATCTCTAAAACCCAAACCACCTTCTTGTTTAGAATACTTCAGCCGATCCCAAGCAACCCAATGCATCGAATGACCAGAAGAAGGAGAATTCCACCAATAATTTGCTAAAATTCGCTCAATATCCTCACAGATTGTTTTTGGAAGCTTAAAACAATTCATTGTATAAACCGGCATGGCAACAGCAATTGACTTCAACAATATCTCCTTTCCACCTTGAGACAAGAACTTATTATTCCAACCTTTTGTACGATCTCTAACTTTCTCCACTATATACTGAAAAAGCTCCACTTTTTTTCGACCAAACTGTTCTGGCAGCCCTAGATATTTACCACATCCACCCATATTGTGAATTTGAAGTAATCTCCGAATCTGAGTCTTCATAGGATCCAAAACACGCTTCCCAAACAATAATGATGATTTCCTTGTATTAACCATCTGTCCCGAAGCCTTTTCATACTGAAATAAAATATCTTTTATAGCGCGAGTAGAATGCAGATTCGCTTGACAGAAGAAAAGGGAATCATCAGCGAAAAGCAAATGAGTAATAGAAGGGCTAGCATTACTAATCTTAATGCCTCTGATCAGTCCTTGCCTTTCAGCTCGTTTCATCATATGACTAAGAACCTCTGCACATAAAATAAAAAGATAAGGGGATAAAGGGTCTCCCTGACGAATCCCTCTCTCCGGACGAATAAAACCCTTCGGAGAACCATTAATATTGACTGAAAACGTTGCTGTACGAACACATGTCATTATCCACCCAATCCATTTCAAGTCAAAACCAAACCGTAACATAGTTTCCTGAAGGAAATCCCACTCCAATCGATCATATGCTTTTGTAATATCTGTTTTTATGGCCATAAACGAATTTGCACACCGTCTCTTAACCTTCAAAGCATGCATAACTTCATGAGCAATAAGAACATTATCAGAAATAACTCGTCCCGGGATGAATGCTGCTTGTTCCTCTGAAATGAAACTAGAAAGATGAGACTTCAACCTCTCAACAAGAATTTTCGAAATAATCTTATAGCTAACATTGCAGAGAGCAATCGGACGAAATTCACTCAAATGACGAGGAGATTCAACCTTTGGAATCAAACACAAGTTTGTATGATTACACTCCTTATCAAAAATACCATTCTCAAAGAAATTCTGAACTTCCTCCACAACCTGATCCTTAATATTTTCCCAGAACTTTTGGTAAAAATCGCCTGTAAACCCATCTGGACCCGGAGCCCTCGTCCCATCTATGTCAAACACTGCTCGTTTGATTTCAACCTCTGTTACAGGTCTAATCAGATCTGCATTTATCTCTGCACTTACTCTGTTTTGAAATCCATGAAACACATGGAAATGATTATTCAGAGGAGTTAATTCACTTTTATACAAATTGGTGAAGAAGTCTTGAGCTATCTCCCCAATACGCTTGTCTCCAATATGCTCCAAACCCCTATCATCCAGAATTGAATATAAGCGATTACGAGCTGTACGATTCTTAGCTGAATTGAAGAAAAAAGCCGTATTCCTATCTCCACTAGATAGCCAGACTTTCCGACTTTTAAGTCTCCAAAATTCTTCCTCTGCATCATATGCCCTTTGTAACCTCAATCTCAAATCATGAATGTACTGAATTGATGAGCCATTGGTATGAGCTATGTCTATCTGATGTTTAAGAACATTAATCTCTTCTCTGGAATTAAATCGATTCTGCCTTTTCCAATTAGAAATTGCCTTTCTACAATTTACTAGCCGAGCCTGTAAACCATTAACATGACCTGAACGAGAATCATTCCAGCTCATATTCACAGCTTCTTTAAACCCTTCTCTCTGAAACATTCTACCATCAAATCGAAACTGACCTTTTCTTTGATCAAATTCACTAGAAATAGTTGTAATAACAGGCCTATGATCCGATTCAATTAGCTCCAAAAACTCTGAGTGAGATGCCGGAAATTGAGCAAGCCACTCATTATTCACCAAAGTACGGTCAAGACAGCAAGCAATATCATGTCTATACCGTTTACCAACCCAAGAGAAAGGATCCCCTGTAGCCTTTAAATCACTGAAATCACATACTTGAAGCATTCTTCTGAAATCAATAAAAGAACTTTCTGGTCTAAGGTTCCCACCCTTCTTCTCATGATTACCTCGAATTTCATTAAAGTCACCTATAGCCATCCAAGGACCAGTTCGATTAACAGCTGTTCTTTCCAGTCTTTCCCAAACCAAGTGTCTTAAAGATGGATTTGGATGTCCATAAACACAAGTCAAATAGAAACCAAATCCATTAATTTTAACATACGCATCTACAAGGTTGGGAGATTGAAAAAGAACAGAAACTGAAAGACAACTTTTCCAAAACAAAGCTATTCCACCACTAAGACCAACAGGAGGAACAGTGACAATCTTATCATAACCCAAGTCTACACCAACATCCCTAACCACATCATCGTGTTGTTTTGTTTCCATAAGGCAAATGATGTCTGGAGAGTAAGTCTTCTTAATCTCCTCTAGACGTCGAACTGCGAGGTCATTGCCTAAGCCTCTACAGTTCCAAGCAGCTGTCCTCATGGAGAATCTGGTGGATTAGGGCCCACCGCGCCTCTCACAGGTTTAGTTCCATTTGAGCCGGAACCACTGCCATCTTCATCCTCACGAGCCTGAATCTTCAGAGCTCCTGAATGACCATCATCTCCAGATTCTCTCTTTCGCTTACCACTGTCAGAACCTTCCGAATTCTGAACAGAGATCCGAGAGGAAGAGCCACCATCTCGAATAACAAGAGCAGAACTTGGCCTAACAGCCAAAGGTGCTGCAGCATCATTCAATCCATGCACAAAGGAAGGATAAATGGACAAATTGGAAACATCTCCTTCACTGGATAGTGAGCTGTATCCCTCCAATATGTTATGATCAGGGTCAATATCTGACAACCCATTACCATTCGAAACCTCATTATTGTCTTCATCTTCATCACCATCCAGCACTTCCCTGATAAGAACCTCTTGGTTGTTTGAAGCCAGCGCTGGGTGAGCAAATTCATAACCATCCGGATCGTCTGCATACATCTCAGCATGACCAACGTTGTGAATTCCATTTTGATCATCAAGCACCATTGGATTATCTGGCGGAAACATCCCAGCATCACCACCAGGATAGACAGGGGGTTGAGCATCACCATCAGGACCATCATCGTTGTTGCCATTGTCTGCACCATCAATCTGAATGACACAGTTCCCAGTATCATGAGTGAGTAAACCGCAGACCTCACAGAAACCCCTCAAGCGCTCAAAACGAAATCGCAACAGAGTGTTGACACCCAAAGTGAACTGAAAGTGACGCTGGAAACGAAGAGGAACTGCCACGTCCCAATTGATACGAACCCTGACAAACTCGACCCGTGCAATTGCTCCCTCATCATAGTCAATATCCATATATTGACCAATAGCACGAGCAATGTGAAGAACAACTTCCCTGGTCATGAACTGCAAAGGAATGCCTCGGATCTGAATCTAGAACGGAATGAAATCAATCAGAGGAGGATTCATCAATGGAGTCCACCTTTGGAGAATTAGCATACGGTTATTGAACGCCCAAGGACCCCTACGGAGAACAGACTCCATCGCTTCTTCCGTCGGAAAGATGAATTGAAAGCAATTTCCTTCAATAATACGACCATGAACAAGACCTGCCTGACCCCAATTACGAGGCAAGGAAGCAACAATCGATCGGAGATTCTGGTGACGAGGCATCGTTGGACGACCTATCAAGACAAACCGATTGTCCGCCGCCGCCTGGGCCACCACATCAATCGGAAGCGCTATCGGAGCATCATCGAAACCAAGGTTGAGATTTTGAACAGCCCGCCTTAAATTGTCAGCCATTTTGAACAAATTTTGATAGAATCGAAGAGGATAAAGCGTAATTGAGTGAGAACTGCAAGAGTGATGTGTCGGAGCGAAGAGAAGAGGGAGATTCTTATAGAAATCACAACCCACTGACGAGAAAAGAGAAGCATCGTGTTGGATCGTGGGATACAACACGGAGATAACCGTCGAGAAGTGGGTTGTGGGATGAAACCGCTCCACTCCGACGACGCAATTGCCGGAAACTGTCAAACAAAGGTGAAGAAACTGTCGGAATAAAAACTGCCAAAAAATCGCATTTACAATCGCCATAAAATCAATAATTTCTTATGCTCCTAAATATTCAAAATCATATAGATTGTAATGTACACTTGTCTTTAATTTAGTTTCGTTTAACTTTTTGTTTTGTTTTTAATTTTTTTTTTTTTTTTTAATAAGCTGATGTGTCAACCAGGGGTGCTGACGTGTCAGGCTCTTGTGAGAGACAAACTCTTCTTTTATAGTATAGATTGTCATTATCAACATAAAAAATTTAGCATTTACACTTCACAAGTAAGATTTTGATGAAGATAAGAAGTCACAAGATTAATGCTGTTATAATACATCATAGTGGACTTATAACCGGATCCAATAAGCCCATCAG
>OVBW01001127.1:5344-16564 GCA_900406355.1 Erysimum pusillum | reverse complement strand
CCCAAAGGGATGCATTTAGAGACATAGTTAACATGTGTGAATACAAGAGCTCACCGCTAGTTCTTGTTGTCTCTTCTCTTCTTTTCGCGCTTCTCCTCTGGCACTTCTCTGCACCTCATAGACAAGAGCAGCCCCTGCAACCTTAGGAGAAGAAGAAGAAAGAGACATGTTTTTCTATTTCAGATCCAATTGAATTGGTGCAAACAAGTTTAATTAAGACGAGCAAGTGATCTTCTTGCAGATGCAGAACAACTTCATTAAAAGAGAATTCGAAGATATATATGGCTACAAAAAATTTCTCCTTTTAAGTCCTTAAGCAACCAAAATCTGTTAAAAGACATGAGATTTAAGATACCGTGAAGGCGAAGAGTTCCCCGAGAAGATCTGCAGCGGCTTGAACAGCTCTCTCTTCGTTTAAAGGGCGAATCACTGCATCAGTCACACGACCAGAAGCACGTCTTTGTAACTTTGTCGTAAATCTGTGATTCGCCTGTCANNNACCAGAAGCACGTCTTTGTAACTTTGTCGTAAATCTGTGATTCGCCTGTCACAATTTTGAGCAACACAAAGTGTATCAATTTAAAAGCTTTTCATAAACCCTTGATTCAATCAGATCAAACAAAACACACGAGTACTCTTTTTCCATCGATGATCACAATCAAAGATCAGAAATTGGGGGATTAAAAGGAGATTGTTTTGATACCTGTGCAATGTTGATGATGAATTGGCGGAATTTGGGGCTAACACCAGCTTCTTTTTTAAGGCGATTAGCGATGGGTTTGCAGATAGTTCGTAGAGCTAGGGTTCCTAGCTTCAGAAGCGGGAAGACCATGCTCTGCTGTACCAAAGACTTCGGCTTGCTCATGAGAGAAGAAAAGAAGAAAGGTTTTAGCTTGGTTTTTAGGCTTTTACCCTTTTAAGAGACCCAATCAGACCGTGCCCGGCAAGAAATTTTTATTATTTTCTGAAAAATTATAAATTTATCAGATTCGAATCATGGGGCGGGTTTTATTGGCGGGTCGGGTCAAATTCCGGGTCTTGAAGGTGTCGATGATGATACTGGTGTCTTTAGCTCCTTCTGCTAAAAATGGGAGGGAAAGAGAGAGACAATGGTGTCCACAGGAATGGCGAAATCCAAGGGGAGCTTCTGCGTCGCTCTCTGCAGAAATCGATCACACGCCATGACAAACAAAATTCATTTCTCACATTGTCGTTTCAATCCACAAGAAGAAGCCATCACGTCCATGAAATTCGAGCCTCCACGGTTTTGGTATTACACATATCGAATCACCGTCTTCTCGAAAAGTCTTAGAGCGATTGAGAGAGCTATATCCACAGGTATTCATGGGCTTTGGCTTTTCTTAGATTTATCGCCGCTATGTAGTTACAATGCGAGAATGGTTTTCGAGTCCTTGCTGATAATTTACGATTTTTTGAGAAAGAAGATTTTTTATAACCCTTGTAGTCTTGAATTCCATAGTTTGATAATGTGTTGATATCTTTTAGAATGATAGCTCTGTGCATATAGTTGTGAAATCTCAAGAATAAACCTGTGCATATGTGTACTTACTATCTAGTGCTGAAAGCTTGTGGTGTTTGCTGAAATGCTAGGAAAATTTACGGAATGGCTGAAAACATTATAGTGGATTCTCGTGTTTGGGTGGAAGACCCAGAAATAGCGTGGACTGATGGGGTTGTACTTAATATAAAGGGAGACGAAGCAGAGGTTAAAACCAATGATGGCAGAGAGGTAAAAGATTTGTTTTTTCTTTCCAGTTATCTAATGCTCTTGTAGCTCGCATTGCTTCCATTTGTTTAGTATTCATCACTTAATGATGGTCAAGTAAATGTTGTTTTGCAGTCCTTTGTCATGTTAGAGAAATGGTCAAGGAATAATATATTATCCTGCCTTTGTCATGTTAGCTTTTTTTTCCCCAGAAATGGATGTATTTCACATTGAATATCTATTGAGTTTCTTCATGAATGCATCCTTTTAACATTGTTTCATCTTTGCTTTTGCTATATCTTTTGTTTCCCAAATATGTCCAAAATGTTGGTATTGCTTTCAGTCGTTGGATAAAAACCAATAACTGGAACTTCATACACAAGCTCAGCTTTACTTTGTTTTTAATGAAATTTCAAGCTTTTACTGGTGCTGTTTTGCTTTCCATACTCCTGATTCACATTTGCTTTTACTGCTCAGGTTATTGTTAACTTATCAAAACTCTATCCAAAAGACACTGAATCTCCTTCAGAGGGAGTAGAGGACATGACAAGATTATCTTATCTGCATGAGCCTGCAGTTCTCGACAACTTGGCAATCAGATTTGAGCTCAATGAAATTTATGTAAGAATATTTCATGTCTGGTTGCAAACCAAATATATTCATCTTGGTCCTTGGTAAAAACCATTAGTTAATGCAATGATAGGTGAGTCTGTTATAATATTTTGACATCATGACAGACTTATACAGGAAACATTCTTATTGCCGTCAATCCCTTTCAAGGACTCCCCCATCTCTATGATGCTGAGGTTATGGAAAAGTACAAGGAGGCCTCGTTCAAAGAGCTGAGTCCTCATGTTTTTGCAATTGGTGGCATCGCGTATAGGTGATTATTTGTTCCTTTTTATTGTTGTTTTCTAAAAAAAGTGGCGGAAGTGGGTTTATCAATAAATTTGAGAAAATTTGCAACAGGGAAATGATTAATGAGGGCAGGAATAAATGTATATTGGTCAGCGGTGAAAGTGGGTCTGGAAAAACAGAAACAACTAAGATGCTCATGCGTTATCTTGCATACTTTGGAGGGCATACTGCAGCTGAAGGGAGGACAGTTGAAAACCAAGTTTTAGAAGTAAGTTGTGATGATCTAATCTATTTAAAATTACAGAGTCGCCTACACTCGAGGGGTAAGGTTTTAAACCTTGCTGCCTAAAATGATGTAATACCGATTGACATCCTTAGATCGGAGCTTGCTCATTTTGTAATACCGATTGTGCCTCTTGTTTTGGTTTTGGGTCTAAGTTTTATGCCAATTGGGTTATGTTACAGTCAAATCCAGTTCTCGAGGCATTTGGAAATGCAAAGACGGTTAAGAACAACAATTCCAGGTAAAACTTTGAGCTTTTATTATCGAGTGTGCTTCCATTTCTCCTTTGTTCGCTTTTCACCTGGTGTTAATAAGTATTAATGCTTTTTCTTGTTACAGTCGTTTTGGGAAATTTGTGGAGATTCAATTTGATGATGTGGGCCGAATATCAGGGGCAGCCATTAGAACTTACCTTTTGGAGAGGTCACGTGTTTGCCAAGTTTCAGATCCTGAACGTAACTATCACTGCTTTTATCTCCTGTGTGCTGCTCCTCCTGAGGTATTTTTCTAAGTTGTCCACACCTTTTATTGGATGAATCTTTGAAGTGATAGTTGATATTGAAATCTGCAGGATGTTGAGAGGTTTAAGTTGGGGGATCCCAAGTCATTTCGCTACCTTAACCAATCTAGCTGCTACGAACTTGATGGTGTAAATGATGCGGAGGAGTATCTTGCTACTAGAAGGGCTATGGATGTAGTTGGAATAAGTGAAAATGAACAGGTTTGCAATTTCTTCCTTGCAATTTTCCTATCACCTGTTGATTGCTAATAGGAACGACTTATTTTTTTCTTTGCTCGTCAGGACGCAATTTTCAGAGTTGTGGCTGCCATTCTCCATCTTGGAAATATTGAATTTTCGAAGGGAGAAGATGCTGATTCATCATCTCTAAAAGATGAACAGTCAATGTTTCATCTCCAAATGACATCAGAACTGCTCATGTATTATACAGCTCTTCTACTTTTCCAACTAAGTGCTGATTCTTGTACTGCATGTATTTACAACTTGTTATTTTAGGTGTGATCCCCATTCCTTAGAAGATGCTCTGTGTAAGCGTATGATGGTCACCCCAGAAGAAGTTATCAAGAGAAGTCTTGATCCTCTTGGCGCTGCAGTTAGCAGGGATGGTTTAGCAAAGACAATATACTCTAGACTTTTTGATTGGTGAAATTTCTATGCAATGTTCAAATATCTTTTGTCCATATGCCACTGAGGGTGACATCTGCTAAAGTACTCATTACTATTTTCCAGGTTGGTAAACAAAATAAATATCTCTATTGGGCAAGATTCTCACTCCAGGCGCTTGATCGGAGTCCTTGACATTTATGGTTTCGAGAGTTTTAAAACCAACAGGTGATGGCCGTGAGCATGCATCACTTACTGTACAAACATATGCTTGGGGTGATATCTAAATTGTCAAAACACACTCAGTGTCCTATCATCTTATAGATAAATTTTCAATTCCTCGTTTCCCTCGATTTTAGTATGAAGAGTACATTGTATAGAAACTTTTACTCTGAGCTGAGATATGATAAGCATATTATTCAGCTTTGACATTCCTCTAAAATTGTGATCTTAGGAAATAATGTCTTTTTATAAGTTTCCAGGACTAAAGAGATATCTATAATATCAACCTAATCAACCTCTACTTCTNTAAGCATATTATTCAGCTTTGACATTCCTCTAAAATTGTGATCTTAGGAAATGATGTCTTTTTATAAGTTTCCAGGACTAAAGAGATATCTATAATATCACCTAATCAACCTCTACTTCAGTTGTCCACTGACTTGTTAATATTTTGTTTGCAGTTTTGAGCAATTCTGCATTAATTACACGAATGAAAAGCTGCAACAGCATTTCAACCAGGTATGAGGTCAGTCATAGGTTATGGCTGTTGATTTGGGTCAAGAGTCTGTTAATTAATCTGAACTTATTAATATTGTACAGCATGTATTTAAAATGGAACAAGGTGAATATCAGAAAGAAGAAATAGACTGGAGCTATGTGGAGTTTGTTGATAATCAAGATGTCGTGGACCTGATTGAAAAGGTTTGTTTTATCCAATTATCTGTTTCTTTCCCCGTATAAAGGCAGATTTGTGGCTTAATATTTGCGACCAATATGGGCAATCCAAACACTGGACAGTAGAAATCCTCTTTAGAGAGCATTCTGACATCACCGAAAATACATTATCCTACAGCTCAATCCATGTGATTACAGAAAATGCTTGCAGTTTTAGCCTAAAATTCATGTTGGATATTTTTCCTAGATAAAATATAAGAACTCCCTGAAAGATGCATGAAAGCATGCAAGAGTTCTATCTGTTTTCAAATCTGCTCTAGTGTCCTGGCTCACTATGCATTGTTCTGACTTGAAAACACATCTAGCTGGTCCTTTTTTATATGGAACGGTCTCTTATTTCCATTGCGTCATGCTGCGTTTTTTTGTCCTGACAATATGATTTCAATCTCTTGCAGAAACCGGGTGGTATTATTGCTCTTCTAGATGAAGCATGGTATACTAAAATATTCTCCATCTGCAGCTGTACTTTAGTGTTTTCTTACTCAGTAACCATCTTTTCCAAGCACCATAATTATGTGTTATAAACGTTATTCTCTCTGCAGCATGCTACCAAAATCAACTCCTGAAACATTTTCTGAGAAGCTGTATCACACATTCAAGGATCATAAGCGCTTCATGAAACCAAAATTGACTCGATCAGATTTTACATTAGTTCATTATGCAGGGGATGTAAGTTGCATTTCACACTCTGTTGATTTTAAAAAGTAGCTATAGTTATGATTTTTAAGTTCTCTTTCCCATGTTAATTTTTTCAGGTTCAATACCAGTCAGATCAATTTTTAGACAAAAACAAAGACTATGTTGTTGCCGAGCATCAGGATTTGTTAAATGCTTCCAAATGTTCTTTTGTGTCAGGCCTCTTTCCTCCTCTTTCTAAAGAGAGTAGCAAATCTAAGTTTTCCTCGATTGGCACTCGTTTCAAGGTGACTTGCCTAATCCATGAAGACTTTTAACTAATAGATAGGACTAGATGATTGGACCACACATAGATTATTGTTGAGTTTTGATGCCACACTTATCATCTGTACGGGCTGACATGTTCAAGTAATTGGTGCAGTTACAATTGCAACAGCTGATGGAGACACTGAACTCTACAGAACCTCACTACATCAGATGTGTGAAGCCAAACAATTTTTTGCAACCAACAGTGTTTGACAATTCCAATGTCTTGCATCAATTACGCTCTGGGGTCAGTGTTTCTGCTGAAGTGTTCATATATTAACATGTTTGATGTCTTGATGTGTTATATGATCTTTGTCTTATGCAGGGTGTTCTTGAGGCCATCAGAGTGAAATGTGCTGGATATCCAACAAATAGGACTTTCATTGAATTCTTAAATCGATTTGTCATTCTTGCACCAGAAATTCTGAAAGGAGAGTATGTATCAGTTCTACCTGTAAAGCTTGAACTTTCGGCTCGTCTGCTTTATTGCTTATTGAGTCTGTTTATCGCAATTTCCTTACCTTACACTGTAATCAGGTACGAAGCAGATGTTGCATGCAAATGGATTTTGGAGAAAAAGGGGCTTACAGGTTACCAGGTAAGGTTCCTAGGAAGTTCACTAAATGTAAATGGACTCCCAGTTTTGCATGAGTTGAATACGTGTAGATTTTCAGTATTCTATGAAATTTGAGTTTCTCAGATAGTATTACTCGCTAGGTGCGTGTTGATGATATAAAATCTAATTTGCAGATTGGAAAAAGTAAAGTTTTCCTGAGAGCTGGTCAGATGGCTGAGCTAGATGCACACAGAACAAGAGTGCTTGGCGAAGCAGCGAGGATGCTTCAGGGGCAAGTTAGAACTCGTCTGACAAGAGAACGATTTGTTCTCATGCGAAGGGCTTCAGTTAATATACAAGCTAATTGGAGAGGTGAGTGCCTTAGATCTTTTTTGGTGTTGTGGTTTCATTGATATGCAGAGAAAATTAGGAATGCTGATAAAAATCCGTTTTTCATTATTTAAGGAAATCTTGTACGAAAGATATCGAAGGACATGAAAAGGGAGGAAGCTGCCATCAAAATCCAGAAAAACTTACGTAGACAGATTGCAAAGAAAGATTACGGGAAGACCAAATCTTCCGCAGTCACCTTGCAAAGTGGAGTCCGCCAAATGGCTGCACGTCATGAATTCCGTTATAAACTAACGAATAGGGCAGCAACTGTGATTCAGGTCCTTTTCTCATTACTCTTTTCGTACTTTTACAGATTCTCGTGGAACCATTTTATCTCAAGGACTAGAAATGACTTTCAACTCTAATCAACTTGCAGGCGTATTGGCGTGGTTACAGTGCTATATCTGACTACAAGAAATTGAAAAGAGCTTCTCTTGTTTATCAAAGTAAACTCAGAGGAAGAATTGCCAGAAAACAGTTGGGACAGTCAAAGCAGGTACTGCAAACCAATCCCTGCACGTTGTTTGAGTATCAAGTGTGTTAGTTTTTTCAGCATGTAGAATACGTAGAACAAATATTTGGTTTTGATCGATGTAAAATCATGGCTATAGGCTGACAAAAAGGAAGAGACAGAAAATGAAAGAAAGGTGGAACTTTCCAATAGAGCAGAAGAGGCAGTTGATATGTCTTTTGTACTGCATTCAGAGCAAAGTGATGATGTAGGGATTGGACATGAACGAAAGACNGAACTTTCCAATAGAGCAGAAGAGGCAGTTGATATGTCTTTTGTACTGCATTTAGAGCAAAGTGATGATGTAGGGATTGGACATGAACGAAAGACAAAACATTCCATCGAAGCAGAAGATGGAATTGAGAAGTCCTTTGTAATGCATTCAGATCAAAGTGATGATGAAGAGATAGGACATGATAGAAAGATAAAACATTCCATCGAAGCAGAAGATGGAATTGAGAAGTCCTTTGTAATGCATTCAGATCAAAGTGATGATGAAGAGATAGGACATGAAAGAAAGACAAAACATTCGATCCAAGCAGAAGATGGAATTGAGAAGTCATTTGTCATACATTCAGATCAAAGTGATGATGAAGAGAGAGGACATGAAAGAAAGACAAAACATTCCATCCAAGCAGAAGATGGAATTGAGAAGTCCTTTGTTCTCGATTCAGAGAAGCCTTACAACACTTTTTCTGTTGTTAGCCAAATAAAGGATCCTATTCGTGATACAGAAATTGAATCCCTCACTGCAGAAGTTGAGATGCTGAAGGTAATGTTTCTATATCCACCAACATTGTGAACAGCTTTCAGAAACGGCATGCTAATTATCTCCGATTTTCAAGCTGTTCACTAAATATATGCAGCCCTATATAGTGAACAATATATATTGCGGCTATCATCTCGATCAAATGCATGGAGGATAAATTGAATATTTCTTGTGCTCTTCAGGCCTTGTTGCAAGTTGAGAAACAAAGAGCTGACATTTCCGAAAGAAAATGTGCTGAAGCCCGAGAACTTGGGGAGAGAAGGCGTAAACGATTAGAAGAAACAGACAGAAGAGTTTACCAACTACAAGACTCTTTGAACAGGTATTATTGATTCGTAAATTTAACAACTATAGATTATCTTAGATTTATCTTCCTTCAGACAATTTGGACTGCTTAGTTAAAAACTTTAATTTCAAGTCGTGTACATTTACTGATGCTAAGTCTTGTTTAGTGTATTCCAGGTTGTTATATTCTATGTCAGACCAATTCTCGCAACTAAAGTCCATCTTGAGATCTCCTTCTATGTCAACTTCAACAATGGCCTCAGCGCCAGTTGTGCGTGATGATCTTGCTGACAGCTCTGAGAACTCTGAAGCTTCATCATGTGATTCAGATTTCACTTTTCCTGCTCCTTCTCCTTCCCCAGACAGTTTTTCGACTTTTAACCCGAATCAGCTGCAAGTCATTGTTCAGGATCTATCGACCACAGAAGCCAAAGGTCAGTGGTAATAGCACTAAATCCCATGAAAGATTGCAAGTTATTTATCTATAAAATAATGACTAGTTTTTTAATGGCTTAAGTTGAAACACTTGATTAGTTTCTTCAGCTAGAAATNTATTTTTTTTTTTTTTTTTTTTTTTTTTTTTTTTTTTTTTTTGTTACACCAGCCTCTAAATCCACCTTAATATAAACATTTTGCACAAGGTATACATTGTTGATGGAATCATCCTTCTTCTCACCTTGTAGAACAATAATATTGCAGGAACTGAGAACTATGATAGTGATAAGGAAGGGGGCTTTGAAGATTTCTTTTGATGATGAAGCACTGATTTGATCTCTTCACCAAATATCTGGAGTGCTGATAATTCCTTTACTCCATTGTTGTGCCACAGGGCAATTGTTGTAGTGTTTACACTTAGTTCAAACTTCAATCTGTAATTTTCTCAGGAGTAGATGCTGCATTACATGTAGGGTCATCAAGATATGTCAGGTTCCATGTGGTTAATGCATTAACACAAGCCATGTTTGTTACTTCAACTAATACAATTGTTGCTCAATTTCAGAATTACTAATTTGCTTTCTTCTGGTCTCCTCATCACTGCGATATATGAGTTTGCATCCATTTGTTAATTACTAACTTCATTTCTACCAGCAATTTCGAACCATTAATGTAATCATTGTTAGATTGTGCTATGATATCTCCAAGAGTGTGTATTAGTTTCGATCTATGAACGTAACATTGTGAGATCCTCGTCTGATCACGTATAAGAAAGTATCTGATATTAAAGTTTCAAAGACTACTACGTAAAAAGCACCAGTGGTCTAGTGGTAGAATAGTACCCTGCCACGGTACAGACCCGGGTTCGATTCCCGGCTGGTGCATTTGAGTATATTCAAAATAATATTGTTGTAGGTCCTTTATATTTTTAATAGATGTTCCTTACCTCGCCCCAAATTCGAGTCGTCGCTACTTTACAGTTTACACATCAAAGTAGCCAAAACGCTCTATAAAATCCATCACATGAAACTTTTATAAGTTCTGTGAATTTTTGTCCTCAATCTCAAGCACTGGATCACACTATAATACTGGAGGCATATCATTCATTACACTGATGGGGGATAATAAGATTGTAGGAGCCAACAGAGAGAATGAAAATATCATGAGATCATGGATGGATCTTCAGAGTACTCCGATTTGCCAATTTTAACGAGTAAGGTAGTATATGACTAGAAATAAACCCACGAACGATGCCACAAGCGTCAGCATTCTTCTGCTTGATTTTGTCTCAAATACCTGCAACAATTTGATTCAAAATATCAAAGACACTTTGCAACACATACTGAAGAGCTAGGCTATGGGCTCTGTGAGAGTGTTTCTACTCTGATTTACCGTTTTAAACCGATCCATGGTTCCTGAGAGAAATCCCCTTGATGAATCCATATCATTTCCCTACATAAAATCCTTGCAAAATGTTCAGTAAAAATGGTGTCTGTGAGAAAAAGAAGAAAAAAAAGTATCTGAAAAAGTTTGGAAATACCATTCTGTCAAGCATGCGGTTATGAGAATCGACCTCTTCATTTATATCGCCAGATAGCTGTTCATGAGAGCAAGAGACAAATCAGAATCGGGTTCAAACCTAGTTGTGCATATAGAGAGTCCAACAACACGTAACAAAATAACAATGGTGAACCGAGATATGTGAAGATATCTTAAGGTTTTCATACTACAACTATTTATGGGCAGTAACATTTCAGGCTTGATGTGATGCTATGCTGGCCATTTCATTAGCACTAGACACAAATTCGAACATGACAAAAGAATCAGAGGCAGGTAGGCTGCTTACTCGTTTTAAGAGAATGACTCTGTCTTGCAATCCTTCCAAGGCACGCTCATTCTCATGTTCATTGATTTCATGAGAGTAAGAAGAAGCAGCTCTGATTCCTCCCTCTTCGATGCCATCAAAGAGAGAACTTCTACCACCGCGAGGCTCCCTGAAAACAAAAATTAGACCTCAGTGTAAGGAAACACCGAAACAGTGACCATCTTTCACTCAATCATGATTTGAATGGACATCAATTCAGCACTTTAAGATCCCGATTTCCAAGTCTAGAAGGGAAATCTAAACTAGATGAACTGGGACTGATCTACATCTACAAGAATACAGAGCAACAGTCCTATTCTCTATTCACTGCTTCTACAGATCCACCTGATGAACCCTAATCTACAAATTACAGAGCTCATGAAAGCATATCTAATCATCAGATTCAGAAGATCTTTATCTCTATAGTTGAATAAAGATGTGTTGGAAAAAAACTAGCGATTTGAATTCATGGAGCTAACCTTCTAGGATTCATTGATCAATCGAATAACGATCTAATC
>OVBW01001121.1:0-10493 GCA_900406355.1 Erysimum pusillum | reverse complement strand
ATATATCTTGAATGAATTTGCCCGATACATAATTTCTTGGCCATCAAAGTTTGTAGTTACTCTTATATTAATTCTCTTATATGCATCATTTATTGGCCATCATATCATTTAGAAAACGGGAACTGATAAATATTAGGGAAAATTATTCATCCTCATCAATATACTACCACCACCCCCATCATCATGATACTATCACCATCAACATCATGCATCATCATCTTCATACCACCACAATCATCATCGTCATCCCCACATCATCATTATCATCACATAATTCCATCATCATCATCATCATAATTATTTCACATAATTTTACAAAACATACTTCCATGTAAGCGTACTTAGAAAAGTTATGTTGTAATTGGATTCTAAAAGCATATCGATGTGACGTAGAAATCTTACTTTTATGATTTTATATTCGGATTTAACGTGATTTAACATTTTCATATATATAACTACTCCTAAATTTTCATCATAAATAACTATTATGTATTGTCAGATTTCACTTAAATAAGTTTTTCATTATATTACTGAGATGTCTACAAATTGGTTGAATCTAGAAATTAGTTGGACAGTGGTTTTAAAATCATGCTAAATCGTGATTAGCAATCTTTAAGCTGTAGAAAAATTAGTCATGTGTACAAAACTCACGGTTATTCTATTTTAAAGCTGTTTCTACAAATTTTTTTTTTTTTGGGTCATCAGCTCTACAAATTAAATAGCGATCTAACGAAAAAGTAGCAAAAAAAAAAAAATTGACGGATTCAAAACATCAAAATTCACAAACGAAATATCACTTAGTCGACACTAATTAAACCTTATCACAACTTTGAAACAGTACGTAGGAGACCATTCTTAAATCCCAAACAAAAAACTTTAAATCGATGTCCCCTGAATTGTCAAGACTTACATCCAAATAATGAGAAAGAAACAAACTATATGAAAGATATCTTAGCAAAAAGTTGACGTGGACAACTAGAGATTTCAAAGTTCTGATCAAATCCAATGGTTTTGGTGAGCCACTGAACCTTTATCCAAAAAGACAATGTACATCTGACCCAACCGCGCAAGCTCATCTCGACCCACAAATCTCGCCACGTCTCTCGCCGACAACATAGAAGTGTACTAACCGTGTGGTTGTCCAGATGTCATCTCTCCTGCTTAGATGTTTCCGCAGAGAAGATTCACTTCTTCATCTCATTTTTAATGCAGATTCGTTTTCGATATCTTACATGGCTCGCTTTTTTATAGTTAATGTTCTGTTACTTTCTTTTCCTTACATTAATTAATACTTGAACGAATGTTTGTCTAAGCCATTGTGGCCGGTAAGCTATTTATTTGCTATGGAGAACAGTAAAGTTGTCGGAAAATACAATAGAGAACAATAAATGAAGGCATTGTTCTTCCCGCGGCTTTTAACTTTTAAACATCCATTTACCAATTTATTCACGTGTTTTAAACATTCTTGTTTATTAATAATTGTGTCCTTTTTATTACATTACGTATTAGCAGAAAAATGACATTATGTCAAAAAATATTTTTCAAAACAAGAATATATTATAGAAATAGATGAAGAGGAATTATATACATAGAATTAATATTACAATGAATTTGAATTTTTTTAGAAAAATCGTAAATTACAAAATAACGTAAATAAATGGTTTGCTATCAATATTATATCCGTGATACCTTTATGAACGGGTCCCATCTCTAAGAAAATTGAGTTATATAATTGATGAACCAATTAATTTTTATTTTTTTAATAATAGTCGTCGGCTCGATTATTAAGTGAGACATTTTTTGGTATATCAAGTGATACATCATCTGTTGTGGAACTTGACAATCCGCCAAATGCTTCGTTTCAAATGTCATATTGTATTTATCTTTGTGTCCAATCCTACTCGGCCATAGACGGGCCTAGCTACGTATAAAGTTGTAGATGATGGTCTTCAACGGAGACCACGTGGGCAAGATTTTATTTTCTTGGAGGTGGATCGTTTATCCGAAAAGAGTCATTTATCCCATTGTAAGTGAAACTGAATGATATTGATCATGTGTGATATTTATTGAATATGGTTTCCCATTCTCCATTTTTCATTCCTTAGTATAGTAGCTTGGATATGAGTTCCACATATGAAAGGTTTGAAATGTTGGGAATATAATTTTCTTAAAAGATATATAATGATCGAGGTAAATTGAATCCTTTTTTTTTTTTGGTAATGGAGGTAAATTGAATCCTATCGCAAGCGTTCCTTAATGGTTTTCATTTTCTCTCTATTTTCTTGGCGTTAGGAACATCCTCCAAATTTTTCTTTTAGGGTGTGTTTAGTTCCACGTCCACATTAATTAATTTGGTGGAACATCTTTAAATTGAGAGACAGTTTTAAATTTAAAAAGAAAAAAAAAAAAAAAGTAAAACTTTCAGTCTTAGACAACATTTTCGACCACGAGTAATATAGATTTTTATTAAAAAAAAATTTAGCTCCTAAAATATTTTTTATAAAATATGATTATGCATCGCAAGCCAAATATAGAAAAAATATTTTGGTAAAATAAACAAATTTTAGGTTTTTTTGAAAAAGATTTAGCTACGGCCTCCGGCTATGATGAGGATATTGCGCACATGCAATACAAGCCTAGTGTTAAGGTGTCAAGTAGTATTTATAGAATGTTTGCACATGGTGAACTTAAGCGCTATAGGGTGTAACGAGATTATTTTTTTGGTCGTTGGTAAAGTAACTCAATAGAAAAATACTTTGGGTATGGGCCCACTAGCATCTAATAACTCGTGAAAAAAGAATAGNTAACGAAGTCCGTAACGGTCGTTCACCGCCGTTAAGTCACGGGTTCGAATCTACCAACTTTTGAAACATGAGGTATTTTGTAACCAAATTTAAATAAATGGGGTATTTTTCTTCCAACCAAAAAAGTTNATACTTTGGGTATGGGCCCACTAGCATCTAATAACTCGTGAAAAAAGAATAGTTCCATGAATCTTACTAGTTGTTTTAGTAAATAGCAATCGACCAAAGACACTATGGAATCATACTCTGAACATATCAAACAAAGTCGCTTGGCACAAAGGAGTGTGATTCACTCATATAACACCAAAATATGTATTTGGCTTGCAATGCATAATCGTTTATCAACAGAAGATCGTATGGTAAACTAAAATGAACGACATATGTTTTGTGTCTAAATCATAGAGACCTGAAACCACCTAATGGTTTTTGGAAATGAGTGACACTCACAAAGCATATTTTCAACATTCGACCTACAACTACAAGTAGTTGACAAGAAATCGTCTCTTATATCTTGGTAATAATTTAAACCGTATGTAGAGCTTCTTAGCTCGCTATGTTTTCCAAGTCTCGATATATTTCTTATGAAGAGAACAAAACGTGAGACGGCACGATGAAGCTCCGACTCCTACCCGCCTCATTAGGTGGATTGGCAAACAAATCTGTAATCAACTTTCATCTATCCAAACAATTGGCGATAAACTATACGAGAAGGACATGTAACTATGATTCCACTCAAGAAAATAAAATTTTCAAAATTCTGATATATTTCTTGGTGCATTCAAACAATTGAAACACTCAATGTAAAAACGATATTTTCTTTAAATTTAATTATTTATCTTTATATTAAAAATAAATAAAATTCGAACAAAAATAGAATACCAGCAAGGAAGGGCGAGAGATTTAAAGCTGTTAATAAAAGCCAATCA
This sequence comes from Erysimum pusillum, assembly GCA_900406355.1. Taxonomy (NCBI): domain Eukaryota; kingdom Viridiplantae; phylum Streptophyta; class Magnoliopsida; order Brassicales; family Brassicaceae; genus Erysimum; species Erysimum pusillum. The sequence goes on along the minus strand of OVBW01001121.1, from coordinate 6,763 downwards.
GAGCCTTGCATACATCCAATTTAGATTAATTTTCTCCAACAAAATGGTTATAAAATAATCAAATTGAAATAAAATTGAAAGCATATTCTTCTTTAGATAACAATAGAGTTATTCATAGATATATATATATATCATACACACCTGTAGTGTTCATTTATTTTACGATTTTTTTTTTTTTTTTTTTGAAAAAAGGACAAAGCCTTAAGCCACATCTTTGCATAAATACACCCACTTAGCATCATCTTTTCACATCATCCACATCTTCTAACCAGTCTCTCTCTGTCTATCTGTCTCTCTCTCTCGAGTCCGTGAAGACTAAGTCTGAAAATAATGACGAAGGACGAGGAGTTGATGGAGGAGGATGAGTCGTTATCCGGCAAGGACTACTTAGACCCACCGCCTGTGAAGACGTTCGAGGCGAGAGAGCTCAAGAAGTGGTCCTTTTACAGAGCAGTCATCGCTGAGTTCATAGCTACCTTCCTCTTTCTTTACGTGACTGTTTTGACAGTCATCGGCTTCAAGAGCCAGACCGATGCCAAAGCCGGCGGCGGCGCTTGCGCTAGCGTCGGCCTCCTCGGCATCTCTTGGGCCTTCGGTGGCATGATCTTCATCCTCGTCTACTGCACTGCCGGCATATCTGGTCTCTCTTCCACTCTTTCCTTAACAATCTTTTGCATTATCTCCATGTTTTACCAATCATTGATTTGCATAGCTAAATTCACATGCTTCATAATTCGAGTATTCTTTGTCATCGTTATAACGTTGGCAGTCAACTGATCGATGATACACAATGACCATTAAATATATGTTTTAATATTATTTTTTGGTTTTACAAAGATTAATGTTTTCAATGTTCTATATCAACATGTTTCATTTCATAATCTACTCAATTTAGCGTAAATCTTAGTTACATTGACAAAATTCAATTACTAAAACGAGGTTAGCTAGATTTGGTATTGCAAATATATTTTAAATTGTGAGAAAACACCAAAACATACAATATAAAAATCGGAGAAACTTAGTTTAGAATGTAGTCTAAGATTTAGTCAATTTTAAAAAAACAACTATCTCACTTGGATCAGCTGGTTTTATTAATACTAATCATATACATGTGTATAGGTGGACACATTAACCCCGCGGTGACGTTTGGGCTATTCCTGGCTAGCAAGGTATCATTGGTGAGAGCTTTGTCATATATGGTGGCTCAGTGTCTCGGAGCCACTTGCGGAGTTGGTTTGGTGAAACTCTTCCAGTCGACTTATTATAACCGCTATGGCGGTGGAGCCAACATGCTCGCGGACGGATACAATGTTGGTGTTGGTGTTGGTGCTGAGATCATCGGCACTTTTGTCCTGGTCTATACCGTCTTCTCCGCTACCGACCCTAAGCGAAATGCTCGTGACTCTCACATTCCTGTAAGCAATTCTAACTTCTCCTTAAGTTCCTAATTTGAAAGATTCCCATATTTGATATGATTTATTTTAAAAATTTAGAAGAAGTTGTGGTTTCATTTCAACTTCCAATTGAAATCATAAGCTTTGATGTTAATTACGAAAGATTCAAAACATCTACTATCTTAAACAAAAGGGAAATTGTGTTATTAATTGAAAATACAATATTTTGATGTTAACTAATAAACTATACACTTCAAGCCTCGATCAATAAACATTTAAAACTACCAAAACCTAGCTTATAATTAAAGTGTTATATTTTTCTTGATTTTCAACATAATGTAGTACTCGTGGTGATTACAGAAATCAAAATTGGAAAGAAATATCAGGATATATTTTTTGATTTCGTTGTCACAATTTTGGACTAAGGGACGTACAGAATCTAAATGTAGTGCCAGCTATAACACCCACTTATTAATACTGAAAACGATGTCGTCTAACCATTTTGGCCAAACATAAATAATACAACCCAAGTAATAAGTGTAGCGTCTAATTTCTTCTAANAGGGAAATTGTGTTATTAATTGAAAATACAATATTTTGATGTTAACTAATAACTATACACTTCAAGCCTCGATCAATAAACATTTAAAACTACCAAAACCTAGCTTATAATTAAAGTGTTATATTTTTCTTTATTTTCAACATAATGTAGTACTCGTGGTGATTACAGAAATCAAAATTGGAAAGAAATATCAGGATATATTTTTTGATTTCGTTGTCAAAATTTTGGACTAAGGGACGTACATAATCTAAATGTAGTGCCAGCTATAACACCCACTTATTAATACTGAAAACGATGTCGTCTAACCATTTTGGCCAAACATAAATAATACAACACAAGTAATAAGTGTAGCGTCTAATTTCTTCTCTGAGATAAACAACGAAAGGGTGTCCAATTATTTTTCACTCATTTCTTGTATTTTTCTTTGGTGCCAAATATCTTTTTCCAAGATATAACGACATAACCCTATTTGTGCTCCACGTCTCTTCATCACATCACATGTCATTGTATGTAAATGGTCCATATTGGCATATTCTGCATGTTCGCAACGACCCATGTGTATATGTTCATACATTATCCATGATATAAGTACTTTCAACCTCTCTTTTCATGTATGATTCTGTACAAAATCAAATCTTTCGGTTATGCACATTATTCACATTACTTGATTCTGCCTATTCTAGCATTATTTTGTACATTTAATATCAAGTATATAGATTATTGTCAATAACGAATATTGATTTGCTTGTTTGAAATTANCATTATTCACATTACTTGATTCTGCCTATTCTAGCATTATTTTGTACATTTATTATCAAGTATATAGATTATTGTCAATAACGAATATTGATTTGCTTGTTTGAAATTAATGAAATGAAGGTATTAGCCCCATTGCCAATTGGATTTTCCGTGTTCATGGTTCATTTAGCCACAATCCCAATCACTGGCACCGGAATTAACCCGGCTAGGAGTTTTGGAGCTGCCGTCATCTACAACAATAAAAAGGCTTGGGATGATCAGGTTCTTATTTTCACCATCTAATAATACTCGTTCTTGCGCCTTAAATTAACTTATTAATGAGTGTNGCTGCCGTCATCTACAACAATAAAAAGGCTTGGGATGATCAGGTTCTTATTTCACCATCTAATAATACTCGTTCTTGCGCCTTAAATTAACTTATTAATGAGTGTTTTTTTTGTGTGTAATTACAGTGGATCTTCTGGGTCGGTCCATTTGTGGGTGCAGCCATTGCAGCATTTTACCATCAGTTTGTGTTGAGAGCTGGTGCTATGAAGGCCTATGGCTCAGTGAGAAGCCAACTTCACGAGCTTCATGCTTGATTTTGATTTTTCAAACTATCGAAGAGGTGAAGAATTCTTTGGGCCAGGAAGGGAGGAAGGAAAAAAAGGGACCCAAATCATATAAAAGAAAAAATGAATATTATGAAAGATGGTCGCTGAGTGACATTCGCTGTGTCTTATTTGTGGCTTTGAGGGGAGGTTTGAATGTAACAGTTTGTAACATACAAGCCTAGTGTGAATGTATGTATTATTTGATGCATGTGATATTTTTATTTACTCTACTTATCAATGTTTCTATCTTAATTTGGTCTATCATCATTATAACTTTTATTATACTTACTACGTAACTAAAAAAAAAAAAACAAGTATTTGATGTCACTTATTTGCATTACTTATAACTGCTAATTGATGCAAATGTACTGGAATAAGCTGGACTTTAGATAATTGAAGCTCTTAGATGAGCCTTTGAAATTAACGATTCCCAATGAACCTAGTGTTAAGCCCTTGATTATTTTATTTTTTTGAACAAACTTAAGCTCTTGATTGATGTTGAAAAAATAAGGTTTTGTTACTTTTGTACTTCAAATCCATGAAACTATTTAAAAAAAAAAGAATCTCAAATACATGTTGATGGTTTAGCATGATATGAAGGTTGATTATCAAAGCCTAAATTTATCGACTTCGTTTTATATAAAGAAAGACTGAATTTCTCGTTAACCTTCAAATGATGACTTTACAATGGTAAGTGGGCAAAGGAGAATCCTACCGAGCTTCCAAGGTTGCAGCTGATGATAAGTGGGTAAACGAGAATCCTTGCTAATTTTCAGGTTTTGAGTCAATGAGAGTGTTAAATTTGAGCTAATAATGGGCTTCCAACTAAAAACCAATTGACAATTAGTGGATTGACCCTAACCCTTTATATACTAGTATTAGTCCCTTCAAACTTCCGATGTGGGACTTGGATTGTATCTCCAACAATCTCCCCTTCAATCCAAGGGACCACATGGATCTTAACATACCTCCTCGATCCCTCACTCGAATCGATAATAATAAGCCTCTTTCTCGGGTCCCCATTACTCGGGTTTGAGGTATGTCCATATCCACTTCTCTAGGTCCACCAGAGTTTGAACCTTGGGCTCTGATACCATGTTAAATTTGGGCTAATACTGGGCTTCCAACTAAAAACCAATTGGCAATTAGTGGATTGACCCTAACCCTTTATATACTAGTATTAGTCCCTTCAAACTTCCGATGTGGGACTTGGATTGTATCTCCAACAGAGAGAACCATTTTGTAGTGTAGATGGTTTAGTTGTACAAGACACTCAGACATAACGACTAGTCAGTTAATTGCTGATTAGTTCTCTACATTTTTTCCATATATGTTGTCAACTTTATTTGTTGCTACTTTATATATTCCTCGTTATATTTCTTATTTCTTAGAAAAATTCTGGTTTTTTACATTAATTCTTCTCATTGGTTACATTATTTGATCAAATGACCGATGATGATAACCCACTAATCTTCTGCACTCAAAAATTCTGGTTTTTTCCATCAACCACATCAGTTGGCCAAATGACATATGGTAAAAACCAGTAAAATACAATCTTCTAACCTCATTTGCTGAAAAACTCTGATATTTTACATCAGTTCCTCTCATCGGCCATATCAGTCGGTCAAATTATCGATAGCAAAAACCGGTAGATACCCTCTAACTTCCTCTGCTGAAAAACTCTCGTTGTCTATTTATATTTTGAATATTTTTTATAATACTTTTGTTACAAATAATAATAATATGGCTTTTAAATCAAAATCTATATTTTAAGAAAAATCAAAGATACATAGCACCAGAATTAAAAGTTAGGCACAAAGAAAAAAAGTGAAAAAGAAAAGTCTAAAATAAAAGAAAAGAATCGTAGAAACTAGAAAAGTTAAACCTAATGACCTATGGTAAAAACCAGTAAATACAATCTCTGCAAATTCGACCCATGGGTTTTACCAAGTAAGGCGTTATTCGGGGAAAAAGAATGGTAAATACAATCTTCTAAACCTCATTTGCCGAAAAACTCTGATATTTTACATCAGTTCCTCTCATCGGCCACATCAGTTGGCCAAATAATCGATGGTGAAAATTTATTTGCTGAAAAACTCTAGTTATCTATTTTGAATATTGATGATATGTTTTGTTACAAAAACTATGGCTTTAATTTAAATAAATAAAAATCTCTAATTTAATTTTGAAAGCACCTCTATTTTATGAAAAATCAAAGATACATTGCACCAGGAAAACTGAAAAAGTTAGGCACAAAGAAAAAGGTGGAAAATAAAATAAAAAGAAAAGAATCGTGGGAAACTGCACCGCTACGGCTTCTCTAGAAAGAACCGAAGCTCTGAATCAGTCTTTTTCAGTCTCATTCCCCCCAAAACCCTAAAATCTCACAATTACACTCGCACTAACCAAAAATGGCAGCCGCCGCACCTCCACCGCCTCCAACCGCCGCACCAGAACCAGACATGGTGCCACCACTTAAATCACCAATCGGCCACGCTATCTTCTCCCGGATCCGCCTCGCAACACCGTCCGATGTCCCATTCATCCACAAACTAATCCACCAAATGGCCGTGTTCGAACGCCTCACTCATCTCTTCAACGCCACCGAATCAGGTCTCACTAACACACTGTTCAACGCTCGTCCTTTCCAATCCTTCACCGTCTTCCTCTTAGAGGTCTCTCGCTCTCCATTCCCCACCACCGTCACCGATTCATCTCCCGAGTTCACACCTTTCCTCAAAACGCATAGCCTTGATCTCCCGATTGAGGATCCGGAGAGCTACAATTTCTCGCCGGATATGTTAAACGACGTCGTTGTTGCTGGATTTGTTCTCTTCTTCCCGAATTACTCGAGCTTTTTGGCGAAACCTGGTTTTTACATTGAGGATATCTTTGTGAGAGAGCCTTATAGGAGGAAAGGGTTTGGGAGTATGTTACTGACTGCTGTGGCGAAACAAGCGGTGAAGATGGGTTATGGAAGAGTTGAATGGGTTGTTCTTGATTGGAATGTCAATGCTATTAAGTTTTATGAACGAATGGGTGCTCAGATTTTGCAGGAGTGGAGAGTTTGTAGGCTTACTGGTGATGCACTTGAAGCTTTTGATCAGGTAAACATCTAGATCTTGATGTTGTTTTAGTGCTCAGGATTATCGATTCGATTCGATCACTTCCTTTTGCTTTTAAGCTTTAAAGTTTGTGTTTTTTTCTTTTTATTGTTTCTCTTGTTCTTACTGTTATGGAACTCTTGGCATTGATGATGATGGTTCTCTCTGCCTACTTACTGGATACTGAATGAGAAAAAACCTTTTGTTGAATGTATGAAACGTTTTAAGTAGAGATGTAATTGTGATATTCCTCATCGTGTGTTCTTTACCTAAGTATTTACGGATTTGAAGAATTGGAGATTTGTCATTAGTGATCCTAGAAAACATACAAGTGGAAAACAGATAGATTGTC
>OVBW01001120.1:0-16606 GCA_900406355.1 Erysimum pusillum | reverse complement strand
GAAAACGTTTATGGAGGACGATCCAAGACCCAATACTTCCCCATTATGTTTCTTCCAATGAAATATGCATAAATGGTGTTTTGTATTACCAAGCTGAGCGTTCTAAGATAGTTTGCTTCGACTTTAGGTTTGAGAAATTCAGCTTTATTAAAGTAGATGAAGAAATGAATCCTTGTTCGACGGTAACTTTGTTCAACTACAAAGGTAAATTAGGTGCACATCAGTATATCAATCAATTGGGTGGACGGCATGAAAAATTTGCGTTGTGGGTTCTAGAAGATACTGGAAAACATAGATGGTCCAAACGTATTTGCCAACTGCCACCTTTGTGGAGCTACAATAACAAGTTTTTTGGAATGACTAGTACCGGTGAGATTGTGTTTTCGCCGTATTCTGGCAATCTATCAAACCCTTTGTGCATTTTCTACTACAATATCGAGAGGAACACTGTTACAAGAATCAATATTCAGGGATTTGAAGCGTTTGAGCATCATCATACTTTTGTTCACACCTTTCTGGACTATGTAGAGAATCTGAAGGTTATGTAAGTGATGATGATCAGTACAAGGCTTCATAACGCGAGACTTTATATTTTGGATTTCAACTCTTATGATATTGTTCCTCTTAAGATTGTTTGGGTTTTATCTTAAAAACAGAGCTAATTAAATCTTATATATTATGATGTTGTACTTGCAACTTGCAAGAAGTTTTTATTTCTATGGGCTAGCTTTAATTGTCTCTTAAGATTTCAACTCTTGTTTCAAACCTTTATGTAGTTGCCTGCCTCTTTTAACTGATTAGTGTCTATATTGTAATTAGAGTCCTATATATTCGTTTATTTACTTTGTTAGGTTATGTTTCCACTCTTGTTTTTCTTGAGATTTTACTTACTATCTTTGATTCTTGTCCATGATTATATATAATATTTTTTTTTTATCGTTAGGACAATTTTGTTGATGTAAAACTCTAATTAAAATTTCAATCTTCTTGAATGCTTTTACGATTTTTCCATAGTCAATAATGTGCAGGCTGTAACTATATTATATATATACTGATAACTGAATGCAATGCACATTCGATCACTGAGTAATCTCGATCTGGCTATTTTGGACTCTAGGGTTTAACATCTGCCATAAACAATGCTAGTCTGAGAGGATGATATATTGGTATCACCTAACAATCTCCCAATGCAACACACTACAGATCTTCTAACTCTCAACTCATCATCAATATACTCTCGGTGATTGTCGTTCAAGTCTATAGGTAAGTGTTAGTTGTGTATCAAAGCTCTGTAGGCCTTCCATTTTTCGCCGAGTTATCCCCCATGCATCAAGTCTCCGGCTTCACTGCGATTCTTACTCAAATTCCAAGATAAGACATATCTATTGTAGCCTCGTCCCTTGTTATAGGTTTTAATCATCATACGAATCGATTTCCAATTGATTCGTTCCTCTCAGAATATCGGCTTAAATTTTTGTGCCATATATATATGGAAGGGGATCATGTTACACTTCTACAAAACCTTAATTATCTCCGTTGTTTATGTCAAAAAAATTTACGTAAAATTTCCATATTGTGTACTTCAGTTTCATATTAATGTGAATTATTTTAGTAAAACCGTTATACAATAATACTCTGTTGGTGGAAAGCTTTTAGAGTTTTAGTCTAGTGGTTGACTAAGATATTGTGTAAGTCTCTGTTACAAAGTCTTGGCCTTATATATAAAAATTAAGTTGAAATCGAAGAAGAGCAAAGAGAGCCAAAGTCGTTTTCCTTTTCTCTATAACCAACTCGCCATGAAAAAACCTAAGCAGAACGTCTTGGAGGATCACCAATCGAATACACAATACTCGACCTCAGGAAGATCATACTCAGAGTCGATCCCAAGCGATCTCCTTATCGATATATTCTTGAGAGCCCCACCAAAGTGTATAGCTAGATTTCGTTGCGTATCAAAATTATGGTCTTCCATACTTCGTTGTCCTTATTTCACTGAGCTGTTCCTAAGTCTTGGACTCGTCCACAGCTCTTGTTTACCTTCCAAGATCATGGAAATTTATTCTTCTACTCTTCACCTCAGCTTCAAAATCCAGATGATAATTCGTCTCCTATCGTTGCCGATTATCTAGCCTATTTCCCCACAAAAGGTTCCTCTCAAGTTTGTCGTCCTGCCAATGGATTGATCTGTCGTCAAGTGTCAAGATACGCAATGGACAAAATCAGTTATATCAGTTTGTAATCTCAGCATGGGAGAGTTTGTTACCTTACCGGAAGTGGAAATAGATAGAACATTTAGACATTACATTAGGAAATGGGAACATGAATTGGCGAATGATCGAATGTTGCAAACCTATTCGTCCTGTTTTTGATGGATGGGATTTGCATCAATGGTGTTTTGTATTATATTGCTAAGCTTAATTGCTATCCAGAGGAGCTTGTGATAGTTTGTTTCGATGTTAGGTTTGAGAAGTTGAGCTTAATCTACAAACCTAAGGACATGAGACAGATTGTATATGAGTCAAGACTGATTAACCACAAGGGTCGATTGGGTCTATTTCAGTGTTCAAACTGTAGGATAATTACTCGAAACACTACAAGTTTTGATTTGTGGATTCTCGAGGATGCCGAGAAACACGAATGGACCAAGCGTATCTACGTATTGCCTTCTCTGTGGAAGTGTTTTGTTGCAGACACCAAGTTGGCAAGTTGCGCATTGTTGGAATGACATGTACTTGTGAAATCGTGTTCTCGCCGTATTACCTATCGGGCCGTTATTATATTTTCTACTACAATCTTGAGATGAACACTGTTAGAAGAGTTCTAATCCGAGGATTTGAAGCGTTTGAGAAAAACGCAATAGCTCACTTATTCTTAGATTATATATGTAGAAGATGTGAAGTTTGTATAAGTGTATTATAAGATTATGATGCTTGCTTTGGCTTGAGACTTTGAAGAACCGTTGCATGATATAGTCTGTAAGAATAATATTTAAATTTGTTGGTTATAATTGTTTATTTGTTTTGAATTCAATTTAGATATGTGTAAACTTAAACATAAATATTTGCAGAACAATACAAATTGAATGTAAGCTAAGGTCTTGTTCCTTCATAGTGGGTGAGATCACCCAGGATCAAGCATTTCAGCTAAGCTATGGCACGGCAACTGGACAAACCTGGGACCCCTTATTCATCTTAGCTGGTTCTCATGCTCCTGCTGTATCAGGCTTACCTTTAAATGCTGTGGTTGGTGACGCATTGAGAGATAGAGAACCTGAAGGATTTCTTCAAGTAGGAGTAGGAATCCGGTGATATGCTTGCTAAAAATAAATTGTGGACAGTGAAGAGGATGATTCTTATCTCTGGATAATCGATAATCGGGCGGTCTCACACCTGGAACTCTTTACAGTTTACACCCTCAAACTCAAATCAGTTGATTGCATAGTTCGGTCGGGTTTAAAGACAGGATACCGAAGCATGCCTTCATTGTTTGGGTGGTAGCGCGCGTGGAACCGGCTTCATACTAGAGATAGGCCACTTGTATCCTACGTAAACAACCACGAAGAGACTCGATGACATCTGTTCTTCTGACTACGAACGTGGTCCTTCTTTACTTGTGACTCACACCTCAAAAGAAAAAAACCACATATATATAGTCCAAATGCATGGTTAACCTATCACAATTAATTCAAATCCCAAGTTTTGTCAAGCACTCAAATCTATACTATATAAAAGTTGAGGCTATATGCTTCTAAGGCCGTCCACATAGGATTTTTAACGACCAATCGCATAGCGCCATGTCATTGCTTATTTAAATTTAATTGATCAAAATTTTCGTAAATCATTAAAAGGAAAATTCTACTTAGCATAAAAAAAAGAAATTTTCTCAAATCGTAAAAAGAAATTTTCTCAAATCGTCAAAAGAAAAATTCTATTTCGTAAAAAGGAAAACTGGCAATATGTTAAATCTTTATGCAAAAAATACAACAAACATACAAATAAAAAAAAGTTAGTTTTAGTTTCCTATTAAATAAAAATAAAAAAATTCAAAATGTTAAATCTCTTATGTATAAATAGTCATCTAATCTATTATTACGTTAATCAAACAAAACATCAGTTCTTTTATGTATAGATTCGGGGAAGAACATGGAGCCGCCTCGTGCTTGGGTTACAAATCCCCACTTTTTGTGTACTTCCTACGCATATCAACCCCCGAGCCGTATTATACACGTTTTTGCCGTGGAGTTTGAGTAGGCTCAGATCTTTATATGGTACATAACATGAAGAAGATGAAGAGGAAGATGCGTTTCAATAAGGCAACAAGATTAGCTGAAGCTCTTTCCCGTGAGAAAAAGTGATGAGGAGACGAGAAGGAGGTGAGGAAGCAGCAAAATTCAATTGCCGGTTTCTGAAATCTTGGCTGGTGATGATAGAGGACCAAAGCTTGGAGACGCATTGAAATCTCAATAATGACTTCACAGGCAATCTTAAGAGAGTGTCTCAATCTGGAGATCGAGAGGGATGTAGTTTGGTGTCGGATTCGGAGAGAAGATTGGCTTTCTTCTCGTGGAGACTCGCTTTAAACTAACAAAACGTTTTACTAACAAAGAAATTGATGTCATAATCATCCACTATTGGGAAGCACGAAACTCAAGGTAGCTTATCAAACAAAAAGATCGATAAGGTATTAATAATTCTGTTTGACAAAAAAAAAAAAAAAAAAAGGTATTAATAATTCTGTTTTTGTTTTGGTGTTTTTACATGTTTGTTTATTTCAATAGGGTTTAGTTTTAGTGTTTTATTTATTTATTTATTTTTTTTATTTTTTATTTTTATGGTGTGGTTCTAATGAATCATATTTGCTAATCATGGGATTATGATTTTTTTTTTCTTTAGTCTAGAGTCTGTTTCTCTACAATCCTTTCTCGACCATCCAAGGGCCTATTCGTTTCATCATCTGGATGGATCATCTGGATGGAGATGAGTATTGATGTTCGTTTGGTGGCAAAAATGGTTCATTCAGATGATTCATTCAAATGAATCATCTAAATGAGTTTGAAAATTTAGGCAAAAATTTCAAACTCATTTGGATGATTCAAATTGGATCATTTGGATGGAGATGATTCAGTCAAAAACAACAAATGACCAAAATACCCTAATTATTTAAATTGATTATTTATATGTATTTTTTAGATAAAAAACAAATAGACCTAAATCCTATTTTACAATTAGTTTTAAAAAAACCGGAAAATCTTGTTTTCCCACCAAAACCGGAAAATCACGTTTTCCTGCCAAAACCGTAAAATTACGTTTTCCCGCCAAAACCAAAAAATCACGTTTTCCCGCCAAAACCGTAAAATCACGTTTTCCCGCCAAAACCGAAAAATCACGTATTTCCACCAAAACCGGAAAATCACATTTTCCCGCCAAAACCGGAAAATCATGTTTTCCCGCCAAAACCGTAAAATCACATTTTCCCGCCAAAACCGTAAAATCACGTTTTCCCGCCAAAACCGTAAAATTACGTTTTGACCGAAAAATATAATTTTATGATTTTGGCGGGAAAATGTAATTTTGCGGTTTTGGCGGGAAAATTATAATTTTACGGTTTTGATGGAAAACATAATTTTGAGGTTTTTAGGAAAAAACTGTTGATTTTATAATATATTTTAGATTTTAGATTAAGAATTAAAATTAATATGTTTATAAGTAATAATGAAAATATAATTAGATGAAAGCATGGATATTTTAGGTATTTGTCGTTTTACAAATCATCTGGATGGAGATAGAGATGAACAAACGAACAACATCTCATTCGGATGATCCAGTCCGATGAATCGACTAAAAATGAAACGAACAACAGTTGAATGGATCATCTAGATGGACATGTTGAATGGATCAGTTGGATGGATCTGTCAAATGGAGAAACGAACTGGGCCCAACTAAAACAATCGTGAGTCCTCTTTATTTTTTTAGTTAGAGCTTCTTATATGTCTCTTCATAAATTACTTTAGTCTCAAATTGTCTCAAACAAAACTTGTATAAACAATAATTTATAAGCTGCTTACATTTTAGTTTGATCATAAGCATTATTATATTCTTCTTATTCTTAGTTTGAAGAAAAAATAGATTTATATGTATAGTATACAACTTTATCTTTACTATGTAGCATGTATTTATTTTCCAAGGTTCGAGAAACAAAGAAATAACTCTGATGTCGTTACCTCAGAGGTTGTAAAGTTAGAACCAGTCACCATTGACAAACTCTAACAATTTCTGGATTACGACACTCCACAGGTATTAACATTGAGATCAAATATTAGTTTACTGTTTTATTAGTATCTTTATTACAATTATATTTATAGAGTAGATAGCCACTTTTTGCTGCATTGCTACGATCGTAGAAATCTCACCTCACTGTGGCTGGCACTACATTGTATGCACATTATGTCTTGAGTACGAAAAAAAAATTCAAATACATACAATATTTAGTAAAGAGTAATGATTAAAGTTTGTAATTATTTAGCCTTTCTTAACCAAATAATTCTCAAATNAGGATGATGATAGTGGTGTCATTGACAATAATAGTTCAATACCACAATGTTTGTTAAATGTTGAAGAATTCATGAGCTATAGTAACTAAGATGAAGTGAGGAAAAAAGAAGAATAATAGTGAACTTAGATAGTTAGAAAGATTTGTTCTCAATAGATTTTTTTTTTAAAAAAATATACTAATTAAGATGATTGGTTAAAAAAATAATAGTAAATTTACGAATATAAAATGAGAAAGTCACAGAAGTTAGTCTCCACCATATATTTGATGCATCATAACAACTTATTTCATTATATTCAATTAAAATATTATCGATGTCGAAAAGATCCGGTCATCCACAAAATCTCAAACAACGAAAAAAACCTATTTACAAATTGTATAATTTTTTTATAATTGTATATTTAAATTCAACTCTTTACAATTGTAATTTAAATATTAGATATATAAAACTTATATTTCAAAAATTTCAATAAATATGGTTGGTCATCAAAATTTTAATAATTCTTAGAAATATCCCGCGCGTAGCGCGGGTTTAAAACCTAGTCTATTATATTAATTAGGGAGTTTTCTCTCCATCTAAAGTGTCCACATCAGCGACACATCAGCGTACATGTCAGCATAAACTTTTAATAGGTGCAAAATGTTACTAAATAGATTCGAACCCATGACCTTATGCATTTAGTGAGTGCATTCCAAACCAAATTACCATTTAAATCAATTTGGTTGATATCAAAATTTAAACTATATATATATATATATATATATTACTTTATACAAGTTTCACATAATTGATTTATTAAAACAAAAAAAATTAAAAAACAAAAAATCACATACTTTTATATCATCATCTTTTAATGAAAGAAAATATTTGTTCACAAACAATAACATGATTTAATATAAATAAAAAATAATATAATAGAACACACAAAAAATATGTGATAAAAATAGGATAAATATACAAGTAGATAGTTCAATTTTACTCAAAATAAGAATAATTTACTTTTAAAGAAAAATGAATATTTAAAAATTTTAAAAATAGTGTTAAGAAAAATATTTAACGGAAGATTATTTAACAGAAGAATACAATAAAAAATATATATATATATATCATTTGAAATAATGTTATTTTCAAAGATTATAAGAAAAAAAAAAATATCATAATGCTATTTGTGATCGAGAAACATTAATCTGTTTATTTGTAAAATACAAAATACAAGATGTGAAAAATACAATTGAAAAAAAAATTATAATAATGATATGTATTGTTTAAAATTTAGTTAATCGAAAGTAAAAGAAAAAAAAACTACCACAATAATGATAACTACTATTTAAAAAATTGAAAAATAATATTTAATAATTCATATATTACATTTTTTATATACATATATTTATCTTGAAATTTCAAATGATTATATTTATATTCAACAAGTTATATTGTTATAATTTAATGATAAAACTCCGCGCAACGCGCGGAACATGCATCTAGTAAAAAATGATTTAGACTCAATACTAGACAAAGTTTTGTATTAAACATTTTACCAAGTATTTTTTCGAGATGGTATCGAGTCCATCCCTGAATAATAAGTGAGAAAAATTCCTTTTTTTTTTTTTGGTCGAAAAATACATGTGTTGCACAGATTAAGCTTTAAAAATTTAATGTACAATTTTTTTTAAATAACTTGTATAAAAAAAAAACAATTTTCATAAGAAGTTATGCCAAGACTTAATCACTTAATCAGAGCCAACAAAACACGCAAATGGACTAAAGTCGGTGATTAAGCATTGGGCCTAATATAAAGTCAGTGAAATAAAAAAGGAAGCAGCCAAAGTCGATCTCGTCCGTGTAATAAGGTCTGAAAGAGTGATTATTTAGGGTTTGAAGCATCAGCCATGAAAAATGTGGAGGAGCAGCAGTTCTCAGAGGACCTATCGATCACACCATCATCGAACTCGGTAAGAGAACACTCAGTACCAATCCCAGTTGATCTTTTTATTGATATACTTTCGAGAGTCGTCTCGGTAAAGTCTATAGCTAGGTTTCGTTGCGTATCCAAATTTTGGGAATCCATACTTCGCCGTTCTGATTTCACGGAGCTGTTCCTTACTAAGTCTTTGACTCGTCCACGGTTACTTTTTGCCTTCAAAGTTAACGGATGGTCATATTTCTTCTCTTCGCCTCAACCTCAAAATCCAGATGATAACTCTTCTCTTGTAGCCACCCCTTATAAGTATTTTCCCCGTTATTATTCTAAAAGTGAAATCGCTGAACCCAGTGCCCCAGTCCGTGGATTGGTCTTTATTCGGAGGGGAAAAAAAGTGCGGGTGATTTTTAACCCCGTCACGGGGGAGTCCATAACCTTACCCAAAGTGAAAGCCACAGGTATTAAGGGAAGCTATCTTGGCTTTGATCCGATCAGCAAACAGTTCAAAGTGTTGTGTATGGCTTGGTCACGTTATGGAACACCCAATACTCATCGGATTTTGACATTGGAGACTGGCAAACGTGTATGGAGGACGATCCAAGACCAAACAGTACTTCCCCATTATGTTTATTCCAATGACATATGCATAAATGGTGTTTTGTATTACCAAGCTTTATTCGATCGTCCTGATACGATAGTTTGCTTCGACTTTAGGTTTGAGAAATTCAGCTCTATTAAATTAGATGAAGAAATGAATCCTTGTTGGACGTTAACTTTGTTCAACTACAAAGGTAAATTAGGTGCACATCAGTATATCAATGAACTGTGGGATAGACGGCGAGAAAAATTTCCGTTGTGGGTTCTAGAAGATACCGGAGAACATAGATGGTCCAAACGTATTTGCCAACTGCCACCTTTAGTCTACAATAACAGCTTTGTTGGAATGACTAGTACCGGTGAGATTGTGTTTTCGCCAGGCAAGCAATCAAACCCTTTGTGCATTTTCTACTACAATATCGAGAGGAACACTGTTACAAGAATCAATATTCAGGGATTTGAAGCGTTTCAGCATCATTATATTTATGTTCACACCTTTATGGACTATGTAGAGAATCTGAAAAGGTTATGTAAGTGATGATGAGTTCAAGGCTTTATATTTTGGATTTCAACTCTTATGATATTGTTCCTCTTTAGATTGTTTAGATTTTATCTTTAAAAATGTATTCCTATTATGATGTTGCACTTGCAATTTGCAAGGAGTTTTTATTTCTCTGGGCTTTGTCTTTTAAGATTTCAACTCTTGTTTCAAAGCTTTATCTAGTTGCCTCTTTTAATTGATTAGTGTCTATACTGTAACCAGAGTCCTATTCGTTTACCATCTTTGTACAATTTCGTGGATGTAAAACTTTATCAAAAAATTTCCAATCTTCTTGAATGCTTTTACGATTGTTCCATAGTCAGTAATGTGCAGCTTGTAACTATATTACATAATATACTGATAACTGAATACAATGCACATCCAGTGAGTAATCTAGAGATAGCGTGGAACCAGCTTCATACTAGAGATAGGCCACTTGTATCCTACGTAACAACCACAAAGAGACTCGATGACAATATGACATCTGTTTTTCTGACTACGAATACAGTTCTTACTTGGAGAGCAAACCTTCGTCCTCCAACAGCCTTTATGGATTCTCTCTCTTGGCTGAAGTCTCCGTCTAGAAACAAAAACACAACGGTCATCCGCTTCTCGACCGCCATTAGTAATCATCCCAGAGATCAAACAAACTGTTCACTGCCGTCTTGATCCGCTGTCTCGGGCACAACGCAATACTCCAACCACGGTCTGTATTAGAGTGTCTATAGCTGGTTTAGTTATGGTTTAGTTGCTTTGTATTTAAGCTTAATCATGTGTCACATTTTGACTTGAATGAAGATATTTTACTAGCTAAAAGTCTCTTATCTCACTTCTTGGTTCGCAAATGTGTTTAGAGGGAGTCGCTTATGACCGTGTTCCTCTTTTTTCCTTCTCTAACCTTCATTGCACTTTCATGTAATATGTTACGCTCATGTGTACTTCCAGGAAATCTAACGCAGGAAGGTATCGTCCTAAAAAAAAAAAAAAATTGAATGCAGTCACGCAGATTGTTTGCTTGTAAAATGATTTTGAATGAAGTTCATATTCAATAACATAGGATTTGGGAAGATATTTAGAAATCATTAGTTGAATACTATGAAATTCAAAAGAGAAAAGCCAAAGTCTTCTAAAATCCTTAATCCAATACATATGTTTAGAGACTACTTAATGAATTTTTTTTTTTTTTTTTTAAATCCTCCCAAATAACACCTATAGAGGTGAAACGGTATCTAGAATCACTCGAGATCAGTTTTTATTAGTTTTTTCAAAAGAATTTATCAAATTGGAATAACAGTGAATTTAATATGATTTTTACAAATCTTAAATTGAATAACAAGGGATTGTAAGTGATTTTACACAAATTTCAAACTCACTAACATTGGAATTTAGAAAGAGATTTTAAAGTCACAACTTCAATAACATGGGATTTTAGGAAAAAACCAAAATCCTGCCAAATCATTATTCCAAATTTCCAATACATCCCCCTAACTCTTAAAGACTTTTAAAACAGAGCAGTTTAGATATAAATTAGAAGTTATGCCAAGACTCTCTCAATAATCAGACGGAAATGGACAAAAGTCGGTAATTAAGTATTGGGCCTAATAGAGCCCATTGATGATGGTTGCACTATATAAAGTCAGTTGAAACATAAAAAGAAAGCAGCCCAAGTCGATTTCGTTGGTGCAAGCTCTGAAAGAGAGATCCTAGGGTTAGATTTGAACTTTGAAGCATCAGCCATGAAGAATCTGGAGCAGCAGTTCTCAGAGGATCTTTCGATCACACCATCATCGAACTCGGTAAGAGAAAACTCAGTATCAATCCCAGTTGATCTTCTTATTGATATACTTTCGAGAGTCGGCTCGGGAAAGTCTATAGCTAGGTTTCATTGCGTATCCAAATTATGGTCTTCCATACTTCGTTGTCCATATTTCACGGAGCTGTTCCTCACTAAGTCTTTGACTCGTCCACGTTTCTTTTTCACCTTTGAAGTAAATAATGAGTTAGTGGCCTTCTCTTCACCTCTACCTCAAAATCCAGATGATAACTCTTCTCTTGTAGCCACCCCTTATAAGTATTTTCCCCGTTATTATTCTAAAAGTGAAATCGCTGAAACCAGTGCACCACTCCGTGGATTGGTCTTTCTTCAGAGGGGAAAAAAAGTGCGGGTGATTTATAACCCCGTCACGGGGGAGTCCATAACCTTACCCAAAGTGAAAGCCGCAGGTATTAAGGGAAGCTATCTTGGCTTTGACCCGATCAGCAAACAGTTCAAAGTGTTGTGTTTGACTTGGTCACGTTATGGTTATGGAACACCCAATACTCATCGGATTTTGACATTGGAGACTGGAAAACATTTATGGAGGACGATCCAAGACCCAATACTTCCCCATTATGTTTATTCCAATGACATATGCATAAATGGTGTTTTGTATTACCGAGCTTTATTTCAAGACAATTCTGTTAAGATAGTTTGCTTCGACTTTAGGTTTGAGAAATTCAGCTTTATTAAATTAGATGAAGAAATGAATCCTTGTTGGACGTTAACTTTGTTCAACTACAAAGGTAAATTAGGTGCACATCAGGATATCGATCAGTTGGGTGGAGGGCGAGAAAATTTTGCATTGTGGGTTCTAGAAGATACTGGAAAACATAAATGGTCCAAACGTATTTGCCAACCGCCACCTTTTGGGGGCATTATAGCCTACAGGTTTGTTGGAATGACTGGTAGCGGTGAGATTGTGTTTTCGCCGTATATGGACTATCTATCAAACCCATTTTGCATTTTCTACTACAATATCGAGAGGAACACTGTTACAAGAATCAATATTCAGGGATTTGAAGAGTTTGAGGATCATTGTACTTTTGTTGACATCTTTCTGGACTTTGTAGAGAATCTGAAGGTTATGTAAGTGATGTAGAACTTTGAACTCTCAAAGTGTTTTAAGGATCAGACAACAGATGTTACTCTGTTTTTTTCTCACGCTCTGTTTTGTCTTTCTACTCTCAATGTATTTCTCTTAATCTTGCTCTTATTTTTGTAAAGCGAAAACTGCATTCTTTATTAGAAGTATATATAGGTTTACACGACTTGAAACTAAGGGTTGCATCTCTAAATAGACGCCCCAAACGTAGAGACACATACATTCACGTAAGTAACTTATTCTATTCGCATCTCTTTACGTGATACAAATAAATTACATATAAATCAACTACTTCTCTGTTAATCAGTTACTACCATGAAGACTTGATCACGTCCCGACCAATAAGTGATGATGAGTTCAAGGCTTTATGTATTTTGGATTTCAACTCTTTTGTTATTGTTCGTCTTTAGATTAGATTTTATCTTTAAAACAGAGCTAATTTAATCCTATTATGATGTTGCACTTGCAATTTGCAAGGAGTTTTTATTTCTATGGGCTTTGTCTTTAATTTTAAGATTTCAACTCTTGTTTCAAAGCTTTTTCTAGTTGCCTCTTTTAATTGTTTTTGTCTATATTGTAACTAGTAGAGTCCTATTCGGTTATTTACTTTAATTGTTAGGTTATGTTTTCAGTCTTCATTTTCGTGAGATTTTACTTACCATCTTTGTACAGTGATGTAAAACTTTATCAAAAAAATTTCCAATCTTCTTGAATGCTTTTACGATTTTTCCATAGTCAATAATGTGCAGCTTGTACCTATATTATACTATACTGATAACATAATACAATGCAGATTCAGTGAGTAATCTCTGGCTATTTAGGACTCTAGGGTTTAACATCCGCCATAAACAATGCTAGTCTCAGAAGATGATATCACCACAGATCTTCTAACTCTCAACTCCCCATAAAAAGTTGTAGAAACTCTGAATATTATTTATTATATTTTTTTTTTCTAAATTATGTTAAAAATGAATTAATGTGGCTTATGATGGTTACTGGCGCAAAAACAAACCATAACGAGAATAAAAAGATTATTATTAACCAATAAAATTTTATTATGACAAATTACACATAAACTGATAAAGGTTTTAAATGATTATTATTATATATATATATATTTTTGTATGAATGTTAAATTTTATTCAAACAAAAGCCTTGGTACATTAATATATGCAACTTTTTGCAGATTAAACAAATAGATTAGCTAAATGTTCTTAAATAAAATGTAGCCATTTAAGAATGAGAGCCAGCCCACACACAATAAGCATCTTGGAAAAAGGATTATTAGTTTTTTTTTTTTTTATATAACATCAAAGGATTATTAGTTTTAAATGATTATTGAGAGGGAAACAAAATCAAATTTTCTTTTATTATTTACTTTTTACAGTTTAAAAAGTTTCTTATTTATAAATTTTAAAAATTGAACGTAAAAATTGCAAAGCTAACATTTAAACTTTGGTTTTTAAAACTTTAAATTACAAAGTCTCCTTTCTATCACCCCCTAGAAGTTAGGGAAAACGGCCACAATCAACCCAAATTTTTTTCAGAATGCGGTTTTATACCTGAACTATAGGACCATGCCATTATCAACCTAAACTAAAACTTATTTCAAAATCAACACATGAACTGTAAATCGTTTGCCGTTTTCTACACGAGCCGTAACGGTGTTAATTTTTCGTTTAACGGTGATGACTCAGCCGCCATGTAGGATGCATGCTTATCAAAACGACGCCGTTTTAGTTAAATTTGGTGGCTTGAGATTTTGTCAAAACGACATCGTTTTAATTTGGGGAAAAACTCAAAATTAAAAAAAGAATTAGAAAAGAATCAAGTCTTATGTTTTCTTTCTTCCCAGGCTCTTGAAATTGATCGCAGAGGCAGAATTTCAAGTAACGAGGTCTAGACAACCACAATCCCACGAATGAACACATTAAGTTTTGACAACTTATGGGCATTGGATATAAAGAGAACAAGATCAAAAAAGGGTTTTTACTTTAACATCTGGGTGGAACTCAAGTTCGATACCCCTTTCCCGTTTCTCTTCAATCTGTTCATCAACCATTCGAAACCAATGCTAAGAAAAAAGTTGTACAAAACTCAAATTGAAAGAAACATTGATTGATTGATGCTCAAAACCCTATAATTGATCTTAATACTCTCTACAGAATCGTTGTTACACCGGAATTAACTGTAGTGATTCTAAGCAAACTCAAAAGATTCTCAATTCGCAAAATCTAAGTATGTAATGGAGCTTCAGAGCATAAATTGGAATTACCTTTGGAATCTCCAGTCCACTTCCTCCACCTCCATTGCTGCCACCGCCAAGAGACGAAGCGCGAGTACCGAAATGATTGGAGCGGATAT
This sequence comes from Erysimum pusillum, assembly GCA_900406355.1. Lineage (NCBI taxonomy): Eukaryota > Viridiplantae > Streptophyta > Magnoliopsida > Brassicales > Brassicaceae > Erysimum > Erysimum pusillum. Next base: position 1,712 of record OVBW01001120.1, on the reverse strand, counting down.
TGTTGAGGAAAGAGCTGAGAGTTCGGCGTTGACTATGGTGGAAGCGGCGGAGATGTGAAAAGCGAGAAAACAAATAGACATTCTGAGAAAATCGTCGAGGTTTCATGGCGTTTTTCCGGTTGCAGAGAAATCACTTTTTCACTTTGGTGTTTTAGGGTTGGTTGAGCACAATTTTATTGTCTTCCTTTTACTAAGTTTTAACACAATTTGTCACACTTTCCTCTGTTTTTTCTCACTCTGTTTCTCTTTTTTTCTACTTAGACGAAGAACGACGAAGAAGAAACAAAGAAAACACAAGCCCTAATTCTTTTTTTTTTTTAATTTGATTTTTTTCCCCAAATCAAAACGACGTCGTTTGACAAAATCTCAAGCCATCAAATTTAACTAAAACGGCGTCGTTTTGATAAGCCTGCATCCTACGTGGCGGCTGAGTCATCGCCGTTAAACGGAAAATTAACACCTTCGTGTAGAAACGGCAAACGATTTACAGTTCAGGTGTTGATTTTGAAATAAGTTTTAGTTTATGTTGATAATGGCATGGTCCTATAATTCAGGTATAAAACCGCATTCCGAAAAAAGTTTGGGTTGATTTTGGCCGACAATAATCAGAGCCAACAAAACACGCAAATGGACTAAAGTCGGTGATTAAGTATTGGGCCTAATAGAGCCCATTTATGATGGTTGCACTATAAAGTCAGTTGAAATAAAAAAGAAAGCAGCCAAAAAGTCGATTTCGTTCGTGTAAAAGCTCTGAAAGAGTGCTTCTAGGGTTTGAAGCATCAGCCATGAAAAATGTGGAGGAGCAGCAGTTCTCAGAGGATCTGTCGACTACACCATTATCGAACTCGGTAAGAGAACACTCAGTATCAATCCCAGTTGATCTTCTTATTGATATACTTTCGAGGGTCTCGGTTATAAAGTCTATAGCTAGGTTTCGTTGCGTATCAAAATTCTGGGAATCCATACTTGGCCGTTCTGATTTCACGGAGCTGTTCCTGACTACGTCTTTGACTCGTCCACGTTTCTTTTTCACCTTTGAAGTTAACGGATGGTCATATTTCTTCTCTTCGCCTCAACCTCAAAATCCAGATGATAACTCTTCTCTTGTAGCCACCCCTTATAATTTTCCCGATTATTTTTCAACTCGAATCCCTAGAAACAGTGCACCAATCCGTGGATTGGCCTTTCTTCAGAGGGGAAAAAAAGTGCGGGTGATTTTTAACCCCATCACGGGGGAGTCCATAACCTTACCCAAAGTGAAAGCCACAGGTATTCAGGGAAGCTATCTTGGCCTTGATCCGATCAGCAAACAGTTCAAAGTGTTGTGTATGACTTGGTCACGTTATGGAACACCCAATACACATCGGATTTTGACATTAGAGACTGGAAAACGTTTATGGAGGACGATCCAAGACCCAATACTTCCCCATTATGTTTATTCCGGTGAAATATGCATAAATGGTGTTTTGTATTACCGAGCTTTATTTCAAGAGATCAGTTCTCATAAGATAGTTTGCTTCGACTTTAGGTTTGAGAAATTCAGCTTCATTAAATTAGATGAAGAAATTATCAATCCTTATTTGACGTTAACTTTGTTCAACTACAAAGGTAAATTAGGTGCACATCAGTATATCGACGATCAGTGGGGTAGACGATCCCGAGAAAAATTTGCGTTGTGGGTTCTAGAAGATACTGGAAAACATAGATGGTCC